>VDFB02220159.1:0-18483 GCA_007258455.2 Sequoia sempervirens
TCAGTATCTTCAAAACTTAAACCCTTCAACACAATGCATATTTAGACTTTTACCAAGATCAACAACTCATAATAAATTCAACAATAATGAAAGATAAAGCAACAAACACACATTCATAAGATAACACCAGATATACACGTGGAAAACACAAGAAGGGAAAAACCACAGTGAGAAATCTCATAATATATGAAGCTCACTGCTTACAAAATTATAATTTTTTTCAAGCCTCACTACCTAAGGAATCACACTACTCCCAAAAGGACTTGTGGGATCAGGCACACAACCTTAAGGAATGATACAAAGGGTCTTGTAGGCTAAGGTAGAAAATCCCAACCTACAAGATACAAGGACATGCTAAAGATATTCACTGTCAGATAGTAGTATACATGAAAACTTAGATTTACAACATATGTCAACAATAAAATCTAATGAATGAGGCATTAAAACACATTTGAATTATCTTTTCACAACTCATTTCATTATTCCACACTCACACACCACCACTCCCATCTTGCAACTAATTTTTTCTTCCATTCATATCCTTTGCAAGATCATAAAACACCAATTAGGTCAACTAGAACATAATACAAACAATAACCTCAACAAGTGGGTCTAAAAACATAATTGTAGTGAAAGTGGTCCTATCCAAGAGATAGAGAGAACCAAAAGAAACTTATTACATCTTCCAATATGATGCCAAACATTAAACATGTTGGTGTACAACATCTCAATTTGGCAATAAGAAAATGTGTAGAAGAAGAGTGTAACACATTACTAGTCGACCCAAAAACATACTTTCAACTAAATTTACTCAATGTAGGTCTCAAAAAGATAGGGTAGGACCCAAACACAATTTAACACAACCTCAATTTCTGGAACAAACTCCCAAGCACATAGTGCAAGCAAGAGAAAAATCCCTGTTATCCAGACATCTATAAATTACCCATAAAACCAACTCAAAACAAATATGCAACACCAAAGAAATCAATCATTGATATGAAAACCACAAAGAGACATTCCATAAACATCCAAAAAAACTTCCATAAACTTATTTCACATTGTGATGCCATAAAAATCCATCACAAACCAAACAAAAACAAAACACATCATCCCAAAAGCCCATAAGACACAACCATGAGATATAACATTAACAAACCAACTTGTGGTAAACATCATCACATGAAAGATGGACTAAGACATTGAAAAAACACTAAAAAAATTTCCACCAATCCATAGGAGCAAAAACAACAATGCGAAGAAATGCAAAGCATTTCTAAACCAGTCCTAAGAAGAAACAAGACTACCAACCCATTGCAATTACCAGAAACCTCCTCGACAACATTGGTGACTTGAAAAGATAAGAGTGCAACATCCATAGAATAAAAGAATTGAATCCAAAACTAAAAGACCATATCTTTAAATGTGGAGGAATGTGGAGCATTCTCCCAAATAGTTTTCAAAGCAACTTCCTGTAGCAAAGACCTTCACCAACATTCAGAAGCCAAAAATTCCTTGTAGCAACACATACTTCCTCAAGAACAATAAGAGAGAACATACACCATACTAGAGACTAGCAACAATATCTCTCCCACTTCAACATCACTTCTAATCCTCATCTTAATGCGCCTAATCCTTATCATATTATATCATCATGATATTATCTCTAAATTGACAACAAACATACTCAATATAAATTTACTTCTCATCAAACAAGGCATGCCATCCAACCATGAACATCAAAAAAATAATTGTTAGCACATAATCATACACCAGTGCTTTCCCAAACTAAGTGTACATCATCATACATTAATGATAGCCCAAACTGAGTGTTGACGTCAATGACAAACAATGGAAAAAATATGTGCAACACAAATTACATGATAGCTTAGCATCATCTTATTGAATACAAGTGAAGGGTATATCCTTAGGAGTACAAGAAATAAAATTTGACACATGGAACCTAAAATACCATAGCATAAGATTAATCTATGTGAATAATTATCTACATCATATGGCCAACATTGAAGGACCAAATCTTAACCACATATGTGTAAGCAATAGGAATTCTTACCACTATCTAGGTGAGTATAAGATCATTTGTTTCTAGTTAGAGGTCAAGAATGCTACCATGAAACAAGGTGAAATTTAATAGATATAATTATGTCATCTCAAATTTCTAGAATGGTGAAGCAAAGCCTCCTTCAAAAATCCTTTAGAGATAGTTACAACTTGTATTAGTGTAGAAGGAGAAAGAGAAGGAGATCCACTTAAATAAAAGAGAAATACAATGAAAAATAATCAAAGGAAAAACCATCCATTGGTAGAGTAGAAAAATAGACACCCATGACCCCCACTTTAATTATTGTATTAATTTTCCATCTATCTCTTATATTCATCCTCCTACTTGCCTTCTCATTTTTTGTTTCTGCCATAAATTAATCCCATTCTAAACTCCATTAATAACCCCCTCCATCTCCATCACATATCTCTATTTTACCATCTTCCCCTTATAACTAGTTTCCTCCACCCTCTTTGTTTTCTCCACCTAACATCCTTATTTTGGCTTCCCTACAAATCCCTATGCAATAATAATTCATGTAGTTGTTCCCAGAATACCCATACCATTGTATCATAACACAAAATATTTTAGTCCAATAGGATAATTACCAACATCAATAATAGGCTATCACTTTCCAATATTCCAACCTTCATTAAATTTATTTCCAACATTTATTTTACTCCTAGTATTCATAGTTTTCCCCTTCCCCATCCTACACTATGAAGTATCCCACTCCATAAATAATCATGTCATCCATTAATACAAAACATGTATCACCATTCATTCCTAAAATTTCCCTAGGAGGTACCCAATTAGCTTAATAAATAACAATGATGTGGAATTCCATATTATACCAACAACAAATGGTGAAAATTGAAATTATGTCCCCATACAAAGTATTATAAGAGAAAAATAAGAAATAAATTTCTCTTGCATCAAGATAGGTGCGCATAAAATGTGACCTTTTTTATAGGGTTTCTTGCACTTTTTCCACTTCACCCCATTGGTGGACAAACTATATGGCCAAATTTAGAGCTAAATGACTACCGAATTGAGTTAATATAAGTGAGCACAAGAATATGTAAAATTCCTAGAAGATGGTGGAAATATATGAGCTCTTCTCTCATATCCAAGTGGAAAAAATATAAAAAATATGGATAAGGAGATAAAATGTGATAAGAAAAAAATTTAAACCTTCACGATCAAAGAGAAAGACCTTGAAGGATAAATCTCCATTATGTCCAACAAGCCAATTGAGGTAGAGGACATACATACCTAGGATGTGAAGAAAATAATTATGGTAGCCCAAACAAAACTGTATAAAGATAGGTTGGGACTTTCTACTACCTAATTATAAATTGGTACAAAGTACATCACCATAGAATTCCTAAGAAAGTAGGAGGAGGAACTAAAGGAAAAAGTAGTGAAAAAAAAAAATCTACTTCTAGTATATTTGAAAATAAAATTAGAGCAATAAATATGAAATTGAGCATGTAAGGTAACCAAATCACCTTGTTTAAAAATCAAAGAGACACCTATAAATAGACCATTAAAGGGATCACAAAGAATATAAACTTGTACTAGACATTGGATGAAGTAGATGAATGTATAAAATAAATATAGATGAATATTGAATTATTAAAGTTATTCATGAACCCATTGGAGATTATCCTTTCTCCAAACCAAAATTATTAGATGGACATAAAGAAATCTATTCTTGTACTCACATTGGCACTCAATTTAATCGAATATTCTTAGGCTCTCCACTTAGTGGCACAAAAGCAGATTGATGTTTTTAGGAGCACCATTATACTGGTGATCAATGAATCTCACACTACTTTCACATGGCCCTATAACATGGAATCACTAAATCTTGTCACCATGAGAATTGTTGAAGGGTAATCTCCTTACAATCTATAAATCACTACGACACACAAGTTTGCACAACAAAAATGTAGGAAGAAAAACTATATTCTATTGATACTGAAATGGAAAAATAATTATAGAATTACATGGGCTACTTGATTACAAAAAAATAGATTTATTCGAACAAATTGTTGCAAGATGGTGTGTCCCTTGGTCTTCCTTGCAGCACAATGCTTGGGTTTGTGACATGGTCTAACCGCCTCCTGTGGATCTTAACTGACGCTTGTATTGCACATTGACAAGTCAGCCTTTTGGTGCAATGACAAGGCCAACAATTGGTATCAGAGTTGGTCACAGGTTCAAACCCCTCGTTTGTGCTTGGGGGGGATTGTTGCAAGATGTTTTGTTCCTTGGTCTTCCTTGCAGCACAATGCTTGGGTTTGTGACATGGTCTAACCACCTCCTGTGGATCTTAACTAACACTTGTATTGGGAATTGATAGGTCAAACTTTTGGTGCAACAGAAAGGCCAACACAACTATGCAGATCGGGCATTTAGACTCTGCTTCACTATCTTCTCACCAGCCTTCATGTCACCCTCTCTATTTGTTCTAATTCTCCATGTATCTCTCTACATGTCTATGTCTTACTATATCTTTGTCGTTTACTTATATTTCTCCTTTAGGTTGGCTTTCCTTTTCGGTTGTCTTAGTACCACCTCATCCTCCAATGAGTATCCAGATCTCACAGGTAGTTATCCATTCACTCGCTTCCAACCATTGGCTTCACATATGAAATTATTGCTTGGCCAAAGATAACATTGATTCACAAAAATGATGTGAAATCAACAGATAATATTGTGCAAATTATCGTTGCCTTATTCATCCATCCATCACCATTGACCTACTTTCATATTAACCAGCTATTTATTACTGCAATACCGATGATACCTTCATATCGCGACCCTTCTAAATGACCATCGTGGTACTCGTGGGCTTACCTCTATACCGCACACTACCCACATGGGTTGTCATGGGATTTTAGGCTCAGTACTACCATACTGCAAACTTCGTCGCCGAACCATTGTGGGGTTGTGGATTCAAATTTCCATATTGTAGCTTTCCTCAAAGTCCATCACGGGGTTTTGGGTTGGCCGCTATACCACAGGCTTCCTTGTATTACTGTCATAGGGTTGCAGTGTAGAAGACTTTGACTAAACCTTTATCGCCAACCTACCAACTCTACTTTAGCCCTCCATGGTACTATAGTGTAGGAGATTTTTGGCCCAACTAAGTGTTTTCTTGGCTTCAGAGAGCCTTAACTAGTAAGTTTGAGTAGCCCTTATTGAAAAGAAATAACACAGATCTTTTTGGTTGATGCAATATTGCTCTTACACCCTGGATGCTCTTACATCATACATGGGGTAAATTGAAAAGTGACCATGTCACTACTTAGGAGCTAGTGAAAAACCAAGACAACTAACCTCTGACTCAAGCAACTATGTTGAATCTTCAATAGGTGAACTTTCCACTTCACCAAGTACTCACGATATTGCCTGTTCCTTGTGCTCCTACCCACATGACTATCCAAAAATTCTTCTATTTCTTTTTTTTCCTTAGTAGATGTTGGAATCGTCCACTACACGCCTCTATCAACTCATGCTCCTTATTTCCTTCATGATATTCTGTTAGATAAAAAATTTTAAACATAGGTGAAACATGAATCTCACTTGACAGATCTACCTCATAATAATTTCCTAAATCATGCTTCTTCAAGATCTTGCATGGTCCAAACTTCTTCATCTTTAACTTATTGTATGTGCCAACTAGAAACCTCTCACAAATGAACCATGACTTCATCAGCTACCTGAAACTCCTTATATTTTCTTTTCTGATATGCCTTAGCCTTATACTATGTATTCATATTATGGATATGTTTCTTTACCTCTTCATGAACATTCTTCAGGTGTTCAACAAAATCTTTAGCTTCAGCACCATGTTTCTCTCCCTTATCCATCTTCCTCAATTCAGAAGCAATTCTAGGACTACTCCCATACACAATTTGGAATGGTGATTTATTGGTGCTCTTGTTGACATAATTGTTGTAAGAAAATTCCACTTGTAGTAAAATAAAATCCCATCCCTTAGGTTTGTCACCTACTAAGCATCTCAGCGAATTTCCCAAACTCCTATTTACCACCTCCGTTTGTCCATCAATCTGTGGATGATGTCCTAAATAAAACTTCAAATAAGTCTTCCACAATGTCTTCTAGAAATACCCTACAAACTTGGTATCTCGGTTCAAAACTATGCTTTTGGATAGACCATGTAGTCTCACCACCTCTCTAAAAAATAATTCTGCAATTTATGAACAACATCGCTAGTCTTATGAAATAGAATGAAATGTGCCATTTTTGAAAATCTGTCTACCACCACAATTATGGAGTCATGACCTATCTATGTCCTCGGAAAACCAAGAACAAAAACCATGTTGATGTTCTCCCATGGTTTCTTTGGTATAGGTAATGTGTAGTGTCCCTCCAGTTGCTGCACTTTGATTCAGTTTGTTTCTATTTGGTTGATAGTTGTTTTAGTTGTTTTTGATACTATGCTACTTTATTTCAGTTACGACACTAATACTATGTTGGTTTTATGTTGTGTTGATGATACAATAGATTCATTGTTGATCATCTGATTATGTTTGTGTGGCGACATTATGTGTGTTATGATTTTGTGCTATTTCAGAGCATTAGTGTGTTTATGATGATGTATCTTATGTTGTTTATGATGTAGTACTATATGTTAGTCTTGGTGAAGGAGACAGTGTAGCATAACTCACTCATGAGTACCCTACTATGCTATGACTCTCTTTCATGGTGTGATTGTCGGTTTATGTAGATATGTTTAACATTGTTGTTTGATGCAGTTTTCAGGTATTGGGCATCAACTCCACCTGCTTGTCAGGTTTGAGCATGCCATGACCCAATGGAAACATGTTTTGGAGACAATATCAGGTCCTTCTTTGGCCATCGTTCTCTTATGGGACGGTTATTTTTGTTGTCACCCATCATTGTATTGTCGTTCAAGTCCGTTGTTTTGTTCATGTTTATGTCTTGATTGGAAATTCATTAATTAGTTAAATGGTTTATTAATTAATTTATTTGATTTAATGTAATTTTATTTAAATTAAAATAATTGTGTTTATGGTTTGATTTAATAAATTAAATTAAACAAGATATTTATTTAAATATAATTGTTGATTTTAATGTGCAAACTTAAATGAATGAAAAGTAGATATTTTGAATGGTTCATTTTCAACAGATTATAGATAAATATCTAGAATTTTGACTTGGAGTTAGAAAGTGTTATCTTGGGTAATTGTTTAATTAGAATTGTCTAATCAATCTTGATTGCATGCTGATAGTTAGTTAAGTTTTGTGATTATGATTTAATTGAAAATGAATTAAAACCTATGGTTATGAAAATATCATTCACAACAATAATTCAGAAGAGGTTTTTGCACGACAATTTTCTGGAGGAAGTTTCTTTTCAGTATTATTGTTTTTGAAAGCTCTGTGAAAATAGATTTGGAAGAATTTTTGTGTTTTGTTTGTGGATTGGTCTAAAGATCACAGTATTCAAACTTAGTTGAAAATCCAAAATTCTTCTTCGAATATTTAATTGAATAAGCAAGATTTAACAGGTTCCTTTCTCTTCTATTTAATTTGAATCTAAGAATAATTTTTTTGTATATTATGTTTGAATTTAGTTTGCACTGGAAAAACAATTATGCTTGCATGTGGAAAAGATAAGCTCAACCAAACCTACACATTCAATAAAGAAACAATTAGGGTGAGCTTTCAAATTTAAATGAAAAGGATAGCAAACAATGATAAGGAAAAAATTAGAGGAATATGGTTAGATTCTGCAAGTGTTTTAATGAGATTGTTTATTTCCTCAATGCCTAGAAACCCTATGTACTGCTTTCAATGCTTTACTTATGTTCAATAAAATAACTTAGCATCGATTGTAGAATATATGTATATATATGTAGAATCATATTTGTGTATGTTCATTACCTAGTAATTGGGAAGGGTCGAACCTTTGTCTCTTGGAGTTTTGAGGCATCTCATTACCTAGCATGGTTTTGTCTCGGATGTAAATAGTTCAGATCTCTCAGAACAATCTTCTCACAGTTTCCTCATTCTTTTCCTTGTAAATTCTTCTTGGGGTAGTTGGCGCTAATCTCCTTAGTCATCCTTTATTTATAAAATTGTAGAATTGCCTGGAGGTGTCTGACTCTTCTTCATTTACCATTCTTATTTGATGTCCTATAGGCTATCATTATGTCTTTCCATGCTTGATTTGATGGCTATCTATATTACTCTTTTAGCTATCTAATTTTCATTTGTAGTCCTATTCATTTAATTGCAACGCACGTTATTATGTATTGGCAGTTTGCATGCGCATGACTGTGTGTATGTTGAGAGAGTCTATTATAGATATGAAATGACTATTGTTCATGCCGAAAGTCCAAACCTATCCTTTATTCGTAGTCCATCCAAATTAGAGGTTATATGTATTCAATTGAACCAAATGGAGATAAAATTAAATTCGAATGGAAATATTACTAATTCGATTAAAATTTATAATATGTAAAATATGCTCATATTGTAATGTTATAAGGTATTTGTATATGCTTGTTGTCCTTGGATATGTTTTGTAGCATGACAAAAACTAAGTGAATCAATATATATATATATATATATATA
Organism: Sequoia sempervirens; assembly: GCA_007258455.2. Classification (NCBI taxonomy): domain Eukaryota; kingdom Viridiplantae; phylum Streptophyta; class Pinopsida; order Cupressales; family Cupressaceae; genus Sequoia; species Sequoia sempervirens. Next base: position 8,696 of record VDFB02220159.1, read on the forward strand.
TTATAAATATATATATATATATATCTTTATGTATTCATTTATCTATTTATATATATTTTTTATAAATATATATCTTTATGTATTCATTTATTTATTTATATATATGTAGGTGTAAATATAAATCATGTTTTAAAAAATTAAACTGAAACAAAACAATTTTGGTTGTGAATACATTTACATCAAAATATTTGTGGAATAAGTTATTTAGTTTCTTTAAAACATTTTAAACGTTTTCAACATGAATGAAAAGATAAATGTTATTTTGTTCACAAAGTCTTAATGGTTGTATATGTTGGGTAATGATGTATTGGTTATAATTAAAGAGTGTACTTTAGTGTTATTTGGTTTTAAATCTTCTAGAGGCTAGGAATGGAAACTTGTATCGTAAAGCTTTTTATGCTTCTACTTTGATGTTCAATTGCAATGATTTTATTTGGGATTTAGCCATGCACGGTTTATTTGTTACCTTGGTGGTATTTTGCATGTTAAATGATTTGTGTCATGATTGAGATGTGTTCATTCATGGTTCTGTTTATTGTGCATGATGGTTATTCTTTGTAATTGATAATGAGTTATGTTATTAGGAAGAGTGTTTCGATAGGGGTCGGAACCCTAAGAGGTAACCAGGGTAACCTATGGGGAGTTTATAATTCAGTGAAAACCTAATTAATTGTATTAGGGGTTGGGTAGAGTTCATTAAATAATTTATATAATTTGAATGCCTCTCCTTATACCTCGATGCTTGTATAGATTAAGGGTAGGTTGAGATGGCCTGGAATCGCATGATCGTCTACTTTGTCTTCTTGAAAGGTAGTTTGATTCTGCATGAGTTTGTTTAGGGGTCAGGAACTAGTAGAGATTGCTAGGGTAACTCGATATGAGGGCCAGTAATCTAGGAAGATTCACCAGGGTAACCTATAATAAACTATGTGATGACACTCTTTTCCTAATGCATTTTATGTGGTCTCTTGTGTAGAGTTACCCCTTCGTATGTTGTTGCCTCTAGGAGATTTGTTTGTAATTATGTGGTTTAGATATCATTATGTCATAATGTGTATGTTAAGCCATGCGATGTTATGTTCTATCTTCATGTTTGTTTATATTTGGCGGACTAATATTGTCCTCTCCTAGCAGGGGTTGACCTTAGATTACCCGTAGTTTGGGAGAATGTGATTTTATTAGAATTGGCTATGAATGCCAAGATCTTGAGACCAAATGGAAAGTACAAAAAGAGAGAGAGAGAGAGAGAGAGAGAGAGAGAGAATATGCAAGAATAAACTGTATTCAATGTCAATGATATGATTGTGATTTGAGTGTACAATGTAGAGACCCCTTGGTTATATAGCCAAAGGTGAGATGCCTGCAAGATGTCATAGGATTATGACAAGTGTCTTAATCATATGACATGGGAGCAACTAATCACACTTACCTAGGTTCACATGTAGTAGTTGTCAAAGATGAATGGCAACTGAGCCAACTAGCACCTACAGAAAGATTCCTTCCCTATGACCTAAATGAAGCTTAACATGTCAAAGGCAGTGAGTCCCTAGTAATGAATTAACTTCAGGCTGAGACATTTTCAAACCTCCCCTTAGGGTTCAGCTTAGGAATTGTAGAAATTATTATACAAAATGAAGCACAAAGAGAATGCAAAGATGGGTCCACAGGCTACTGGAGGCCATGTTAAGGTACCCATGTACACATGCAAATGAAATCTCTCACCAGCCGGGAGAGAAAAGGGAGAGAAAACCTAAGTGGGACAATTCCTCCCCAAAGAGATGAAATACAAAATGAAATGTTGTCAATGTGAAGAAGAATGAGAGGTAAAACCCCATGTGAGGAAAAAGACCCCCTCATAAGAGAAGAAGAAGAGAGACAAGGCAGCCCCCCTCAATGTTGAGTCTCCTGCAATGATGGTAAAAGCTCGACATTGAATGCTGAATATGATCCAATCTCGTCAAACAATGTTCCTCCCCTTAGAAAGAAACAAAACCATGGATATATGTCACGGGGATGTCGGGAATATGGATGGAGTGATGATGTCTGCGATGCATGCTCAAGTGTCTCCATGTTGATGCTAAAAACCAACACACTCCAAATAGGCATTCTAGGCCACAATACTGAAGAGGACAATCCAACATCAAGTATCGAGAAGAATGTAGCACATGATCCAAAGATAGTGATATCCCCTCTGAAGAAAAAGAAGCCTCCTCCAAATTTTGTCTACAAGTATCCACACTCATGCCATATTACAAGAAATGATCATGTAGAGAATGAACAAGAGGGTCAAAGTTTTCCCTCACAACAACTGAAGAAGGATCTTCTTCATCAAAGAGAAGATGAATGTCATCAATGGCCACGTCCCCCAAATCTACTAGATGAGAATCCACAAACAAGTCTGAAATACCTCTCAAGAAGCCATCCAAAGTAGCCAAATTTGAAAGACAATATATGTCCTACTGTACTGAATCACAAGGAGCCAAAACTGTTGAATCACAAGAATCATCAACTGTAATAGTAGATGGAGGAGATAGAATGCATGGCTCAAGTACTAGATCTGATGTGAGAACTCCCAAGTTCAAAAAGCCAAATGTCTCCTCTAAATCATGATTCATTCTAGAAATGTGATCAATAGTTGAAGGAATAATGTCACCATCAGAAGCAAAATTTTCAAAGGTATACAACTCAGATAAATGATCAACCACCCCAGTAGCAATGATCTCTTGACTCTCCAAGTTTTGAATGATGACTAAATCAGGTGTGAACTCCACAATTCTCTCATCTCCACCATGTGTAATCTAATATATGGAAAGAAGATTATTTGTCAAATGAGGAACACAAAAAACATCCTAGAAAGTGTTGTCCCCAAAACTAATAGATCCCTTCCTTGTTACACTCATGTATGTATTGTTTCCCATCAAGATAGGAGACATAGTACAAGGCTAAAAAGAAGAGAAATTAGACTACAAAGATGCCATATGATGAGACGCTCCTGAATCTAGAAGCCATCTCCATGATCTTGGACCTAAACAAGCACAAAGAGCTTGAACTTTATTTCTTGATGTAGATGCTTTACCTTTGTCCTTTTTAGACTGTTTTGAAGAAGAAGGAGGTGATTCAGACATTCTAGAAGGAAAATCAATGTGATTCCTTTTGAGAAGGTTTTTCAACTCATCAATATCCTTCTTATAACAATAGTGTTCTTCATGTCCATCCTTCTTGCAATATGCACAAAAAGGCCTCTCCTTCTTTTACGATTCTCCTTTTGATGAGGATGAGGATGAGGATTTTTTATGTGGCTTGTTATTTTTCTTCTTTTTCTTCTTATCAAGATTCCCTGATTCTTTCTATCCCTTTGACTCACTAGTCAACAATGCTTGTGACTTGGAAGACTTGATTAGACCCATGTTTATTAACTTAGCTTCCTCTTGGATTAGGAGATTTGCAAAGTCATCAAACTTAGGATCAACATATGATGCTCCCATAGAAAGTTGATGGGTATGAAAGCCAAAAACAAACACTGAATACTTAGGACCAAGCTTGGATAACATATTCAAAATCAACTATAAATCCTCTTTTTCAATATTGCATTCTTTCAACTGTGTTCTTAGTTGCTTAACTTTGGAGATGTAGTCATGGATGTGGTTAAAACATTTTGGATCAAAATTCATCAAATCATTGTCAATTTGATATCCCCTAATCTTATCTATTTTACCATACAATTTTTCAAAAGTCTCCTATGCCTCTTTAGGTGTTTTGCATGATTCAATGTGAAATTGTAAATCAAATGAGTCTAATGAACATATGCATCCAAGTGTTTTCTCATGATCAATCTCCCACCTTGCCAATTGTTCTTTAGCATTAGTACGTTTTTGAGTGGTTTCCTTTAGATGACCTATTAGACCTTTCATTATGAGATAGTGCCATATTTATTTTTTCCATGTAGCATAGTTATGTGGATTTAGGAGTTTAATTTGAGATTTCCCCATTGCAAGAACACAAACCAAGCAAAAGAATACAACCAATCACTGTAAGATGCACAAATTACTCAATCCTTGAAACCTCCCAAAATGTCGATTTGGAACTTTTCTGATTAGTGTGTTACAGTTCCCACTTGCCAAAATAGAGAGAAGTGGACTTTGATCTTGGTGTATGCAAATGCCAAATTTGGCCATAGAATCAAGTACAATTTTTGGTACAAATTGAGATCAATCTAATCCTTCCTACAAGTACACAAAAAAATCATGCATTTAAAAAAAATGGCACCCAAAAATGTTATCGTAGGAGCAAGATATGAGTTCCCAAAGTTCCCAAAATGAGGATGAAGCAGCAACACCAATGAGAATCTGCAATTTCTAGAAAAAATAGACACCAAAACCAAAAAATGATTGCACCATTGTGAAGAGTGTGAAAAATTAGCCCAAAAAAAAAAAAATTGCTTGGAAAAAGGAGTCAAAATGAGCAAGTTATGGCCTTCTGAAGTCAGACTGCAAAACTGAAAAACTCATCCACGAGGGGGGAAATTTTTTTTAGGATGCTAACATCATCACTGATGTGGTGATGATGTCATCATAACACGTGATTAAAATTGGCATCTTGGCACCCGTGAAAAGAGAATATGCCCTCCCAACAAGGAATATGCTAACCCAAAGAATATTCTTCAGAATCTTTTGCACCAACTGTCAGGGGGAAACTTGTCGGAATCTTTGGTTCATGTTGCTGGATTTTATTTGCTCAGATTTATTTTTGTGATAGGTGCTTTGTATTGACTATCACCGATTTTAATTAGTCTATTGGCTGCAAAAAATAGTGGGACCATGGGTGCTACGTGGCGTAGTACAATGTACCCTTGCAGTATGAAGTTTGTTGTACCCTGCGTATGTTGGATCTTTTTTTAGTTTGTTTTTTTGTTTTATTTAAAAAAAAAAATTACAATAAAATTTTTTAGAAAATATAATCGAGCCCAAAATTGAATTTTTCAAAAAAAATTCCAATTTTTTTGATATTTGAGGAAAATAGTACCATCGCGTGAATTACTTGATGCTTAGGTAGTCTGACTCTCCCAATTTTTTTTGCCTCATCAAATGTTGCTCGTTGGATGAATTGAAAGTTAATCTTAGGGTTTTTAGTACATACGGATTTTAATGGTAGGGTTGGATTTGACCCAAATGTAAAAATACTTAGCTTCATATGGATCTGCAACCTCTTCCAGCTTCAAAACCCTCCTTAGATTTAAGAGTTTGTATGTATGATTTGGACAAAACAAAAGGAAAAATCAACTTTCTTGAACACTCCAGATGCAATGGTGAGCTTTGATTTGCAACAGCAAGCTCCGATTTGAACCTGCAATAAAGAGCCAAAAATGGAACACCCCCAAATCTGGTATCTCTCTTTAGAAAAGACTCTCGATGGCACCCAACTTGCTCTGATACCATGTTAGAATTGGCTATGGTGGCCAAGATTTTGAGACCAAATGGAAAGAACAAAAAAAGAGAATGAAATGTGACAAGAATAAACTATATTCTTATCCATATGATTCAATGATATGATTGTGATTGTCTTTACAATGAGAGAACCCTTGGTTATATAGCCAAGGTGAGATGCAAGATGTCATAGTATTATAACAGGATTTTTTAATCATATGACATGAGACAACTAATCACACTTACCTAGGTTCACATGTAGTAGTTGTCAAAAGATAAGATAACAAATAATGACAACTAACACCTTCTAGAAAGATTCCTTCCTATGACCTAAGTAAACTTAACATGTGTAAATAAGTTCCCTAGTAATGAATTAACTAGGTACAAGACTTTATTTACACCAACACTTTTTCCTCCATTGGGTCCCCTTGTAGGTGTTGTTGTGCTTGGATAATATTGTACTTGTGATAGGTTCCTGATTCAACACAGTTCGTGAAGTTGGAAATTGAGCATGCTCATGAACGAGGTTGACAGATGTGTTATGATCTTCTTCTATATTGTATACACTCTTGGTGTGTATGAGTGAACTTATTGTAATGTTACTATGTTGTTACGAGATTTTTCATAATCTCCCTTGATGTAACTTGAATATGTAACTTGGCTACATTATGATTATGTGATTGGATCATTCATTATAGATATGATTTATCCTTATGCTTTATGTCTTTTGGTTTAGTAATGTGATGTTCTTTCTTGTGAATATTTAAGTCACGTTGTCACAGAACCCTAAGAACGTATGTGTATATGTTTCTTTTGTACTCTTGTTGTAATCGAATGTCTTTAAAAAAAAAATTGTTCGGTTATTTTGTTACTTTATGTATTGTTCTCTAGGTTCCTTGGCGGGGTGTTGCATAATGACTGATATAACCTAGTATTCTAATGTGTTCCTTTTGGGCCATCTAGCATACTTTGCAACCCTGTACAAAATTCTTCACATCCTACTACAATTGCAGCCAATAGTAATGTTCACCAATAATAGCAATTTTCTTATCCTGACCGTAATGTCTAGCTAATCCTCTATTGTGTTTCTCCTTGATCAAGTTCTCCTGCATGGAACTCCTTAGAATGCACAACTGATTCCTTCGAAACAACATACCATATTGGATTGTAAAATCCAACCATTTCATCCTATCTAGAGTGATAGGTTCCATGCAAGATTTCCAAGCCTCTACAAAATCAAGATCTTTAGGATATAAATTCTTGAGTTCATTGAACTCAACTACTTCAGTTTGCATTTTAGTTAACAAATTTTTCCTCCTGCTCAAGGTGTCTGCAACTTTATTCGATCTTCCACTCCTATGATTCAAAACAAATGTGTAACTTTGTAGAAATTTGACCTATTTCAAATTCCTTTGATTTAACTTCCCTTGATTATTTAAATAATGTAAATCCTGATGTTCAGTAAATAAAACAAACTCCTTTGGAAACAAGTAATGTCTCCATTTCTTCAAAGCCTGAACTATAGCGTAGAACGAGCTTGATCATAAACAAAATACCTTTTCTTTGCATCATTCAATTTTTCACTAAAGTAGGAAATGTGTTTACCTTCTTGACTCAAAACAACTCCATTGGTGCTACCACTGGCATCAAACTCTTTGCTGCTCCTGTTCTCCACTTAAACTCTTTTTCTATCCCCTCTCATTGTTTCCATCAGGGGTGCACAAATACTACTAAAACCTTTGATAAATTTCCTATAAAAACTTGCTAGACCATGAAAAGATCTTACCTCTATAGCACTCCTTGGTGTAGGCCATTCAACAATATATCTCACCTTATCTGGATCCATCTTAAGACCCTTTGTTGAGATAAAAAATCCCAAGTATACCAACTCGTATTTCACAAAACTACACTTCTTGAAGTTTATTAACAACTTTTATTCCCTCATCTTCTTGAAAATTTTTCTAATATGCATCTAGTGATCATCTAATGTCTTATTGAAAATCAAAATTTCATCAAAATAAACAATAAAAAAATATTTTAGTACCTCGTTCATGAGCCGCATGAATGTGCTCGGTGCATTGGTTAGCTCAAAAGGCATGAATAATCACTCATAAAAACCTTCTTTGGTTTTGAAAGTTGTCTTCCATTCATCTCCTTCTATGATTCAGATCTGTGGTAACCACTCTTCAGATCTATCTTCATGAAGTACTCAGCTCTACTCAAACAATCCATGATGTCGTCCATCCTTGGCAAGGGAAACCTATACTTGATAGTAATCTTGTTGATGGCTCAAGAATTTGTACGTGCATCCACCATTCTCCATCCTTCTTTGGTGCTAATACTGTAGGTACTATACATGGACTCAAACTCTCCTTGATTAACCCTTTTCACAAAAACTCTTGCACTTGTTTGTTCAATTCATTTTTTGTCAGTCATTCGATGAGCTGCCTTATTGGGATGACTAGCTCTAGGAATTAGATCCATCTGATGGATGATATTCCTTATTGAAGGAAAACCTTAAGGTACGTTATCAGAAACAATACCATGAAACTCTTTCAACAAATCCAAAACTTCTACAGGTACATCACTATCACCTTCTTTATCCACTTTAGGGATTAATGCAAAACACACATGTTCATGTCTCATACCTTCTAGGAATTTTCTTTGATCAACCAAACAAATTTGTGCATTGCTACATACCTTTTCTCCTGCATCCTTTAGGGGCTTTAACTTATGTCAAACACCATCCTTTTTCAATCAATAAGTGTTATCATGTCCATCATGCACCGCCTATTGATCAAAATGCCATGGTATGGCTAACAACATGTGACAAACATCCATAGGTATAACATCACACAAAACCATATCCTTATAATTATTAATCTTAAAATTTATCAGACATTGCTCAATGACCAAATCCCATTGTTCCTTCTGCAACCATGCAATTTGATATGGACTTGGATGCCTTCTCCTTTCCAACTATAACTTAGTGACCATTTCCTTTGACACAAGATTGTCAGTGCTACCTCCATCAATGATAACATTATATACCTTAACTTCACACTTACAACAAGTGTGAAACAAATTCTTTCGTTGGTCTGGTTCCTTCTGCTAGTTCAACAAGGCTCTTTTGACAATAAGGGACTCATCCCTTTCAACATCTTCAGACTATGAAGATCAAGCGTCTCCATCCACATGGGCAAACTGTGCATTGCCTTCAAGTCTTTTGTTTGTCCTTCCTTGATGTTGAGGGAACTCATAAGCCCTATGCCCTTCTCTAAATTGAAAATAGGTTCCATGGAAGCCTCCTCTTCCTGGTCCCCATCCAAATCTTCCTCTGCCTCTTGGGTCCACCATTTTGACCACGAGGCTAATATGAGTCATCTCTTTTCTGATCTTGACTGGTACTGGATCCTTCATCTTTCCTTTGATCTCCACTTCAACCTCCATATGGTTATCTACCAGTCCTTCCACCATGGCCTCCACCTCTTTGTTTTCTTTCAAACCTTTTGTTTAGTCATTCTTCAACTTTTAAGGAAAAATGATAAGCATTCTCAATGGTAGTCATTCTTACTAGTGCCAATTCTTCCTATATACTTGGATTCAACCCATTAATATAATGAGAAACTTTCTCCTTATTTGATTCAGAATGTCCTATTCAAATCAAGACCTTGTGAAATTCTTATGTGTATTCTTTCACCATCCTCATTCCTTGTCTCAAGCTCTACATCTTCTGGAGCATCTCTAACTCATAATCAACTGGAATAAATTGATTCTTTAGTTTTTCCACCATTCTATCCCATATAGAAATTTTATCCTTCCTTTGTCTTCCTCTTTCAAGTTGGATCTCTTTCCACCATATGCTTGCATGAAATTTTAAATTATTCTTTGCATACCTTACTCAGTGAGGGTCTTCAATCTCCTCAAACTCAAAAAATTCCTCCAAATCATTGATCCAATTGATCAATTCTTCAGGATTTAGACTCCCACTAAAAGTTAAAACCTCCATTTTAGGTTTCTTTCCAAGGCTAGATATCACTCTCAAAAATCTCATTTCTCTAGGATCCATTTGATCCTATTCTTCTTCTTCCATTTCCTCTTCAGTCTCATAGTCATTGTCATCTCTTTCTTGATGCACTTCTCTCCTATGAACCTCTTCCTACAAGGTTTCTAATTTCCTTCTAAGGGCTCTAATTTCATCTCTAGGTGGATCTCTTCCTCCACCACCTATGCCTCTACCTCTACCATGCTAGGCATGTCTAAAAGGCATCTTGATCTCAACCCAAACTTACAGGTCCTACTGCAAATTTTCTCACATTCAGTGCTTTGCTTATAGACTCAAGAAAAATCTGATACCACTTGATG
>VDFB02220160.1:0-16791 GCA_007258455.2 Sequoia sempervirens
AGAATAACCACTCCAAGTGCACTAATTCAAATAAGTATCGGAAACCTTGATATTAAATGATAGTGGAAATATTATATATATGATTTTGATGTTAATTTGATTGAATTATGTGGATGTATTATTCAATTTACTATGTAAATTCTTTAATTTAGAATTCTTGTCGGATTATCACATGCATGTAGTTTGCATTAGTTATTTATATCTATTTTTGGTGTAACATTACATATTTTAAATTATCTAATTCCAATCGAACTACTGTGGACACATCATTTTCCATCCTTTTATTTTCTCCTTCTCCAAATGGCTCATAAAAATTTCAATTTGCCCAATAAAATTGATGAAAAATAATATTTAATCAATTAGGTCATTCCCTTAGCCCTCTGGCTTAGCCTATGGGAATAGAATAGGCTAACCAACTCCATTAGGTGATCAATTAAAATGTGGACGGGATGTACCGCCATGACAATATCTTGGTGGCAGAGACAAGCTTTCTATGAAAGTTTTGCACTTTTATTCTAGGACCCATGGTGCATCGCATTCTTGGTAAGAAGTTGTCTATCTAGGAGATCTTGCAACTCCAAGGGGTTCCAAAAAAGATTATCTTGGATATTCATACATTGAGGTTTTGGCAAACCTTGTTTTTAGCACTGAGAACTCAACTAAGCATCAGGTGAACTTATCAAATAGAGACCAATGGTCAAATTGAAAGGTTGAATCAGGTGTTAGAAGATTTGTTGTGGATGTATTGTATAGACTAGCAATACAAATGGGAATGATACCTTTGTATATAATAATTCCTATCACTTTGTTTCATAAATGGTTCCATTTGAAGCTCTATACAACAAAAAATGTAGGACACCTATCATTTGGTATAAAAAGGAAGATAGGGTAAGCATTGCACCAAAAGATGTTAACAGAAGTGGAAAAGCATGTCAAACTAATTAGGTAAAGGTTGGTTGAAACCAATGATAGGCAGAAAAGTTATGCAGACTTGAAATAGGAAGGGAGTCAATTTAGTATTAGGCCAAAAATGTTAATAGAAATGGAAGAGCAAGTCAAACTAATTAGGTAAAGGTTGGTTGAAGCCAATGATAGGCAAAAAGTTATGCCGAGTTGAAATAGGAAGGGAGGCAGTTTGTTGTTGGAGGCAGTTCTTAGAGTTAAACCTCATAAGGGTTCAATTAAGTTTGATAAATCAACAAAGTTGCCTCCCATATATGTAGGTCCATTTGATGTGATTGAAATCATTAATCCAATTGCTTACAAATTATCCTTACTGTTTTCTCTTGCTTGATTGCATATGTCTTCCATGTGTCTTATCTAAAAAAAATATGAGCCAACTTTTGCTTATGTTCTTGATTGGAATTCTTTACAAGTTTTAGACCCAAGGGTGGTAATGATGGAGCCTCTCAGAGAGCTTGAGGCTAGGAAGTTTCGTTTATGTAACAAAGAAGTAACTCAATGCAAGGTCTAGTGGGACTAATATTTAGAGAACAATGCCACTTGGGAGGACTATGAAGAATTTCATAGAGTATTTCCTCATCTATTTGCATAGTATTTTTAATCATATTATACTTTCAAAAACAATATTTTATGTTATGTTTAATTAAGCCATCGGGATGATGACTTTTTCCTAGCAAGGAAGGATGTCACATCTCATTTTTATTTACTCATTATGGACAAAAAAATTGATGTTCAAATAAATGTTTAAGTGTGCATATTTAACATTTTGATATGATGTACTGAATGTGATGACACTATGCTTTGTATGTACTTATGATAGTATTTCATTGTTTTACAAAATATCCATGATTTGAACTAATATTTTGTTGATCTAAACGTTTCACGTATGTTGTTTTTTAATAATTGATGAACAATATAATGACATCGATTATTTTCATAAATCATATACAATTGATATTTTAATTGTTATTACTGATTTGTGATTATGATCTGATATTGGCACAAGCTAGCTAATATTTGTTGGCATGAGGTGAATGCAAGTTGTATTTTTCTTCTCTCGCTTGTTGAGGGATGGCATCATCCAAGAGAGGGAGGCAAATCGTGACAGTAGGATAGTTGTACCATACATTCCAAGAACCCACTTGCATTGATGCATTGTAGACATGTAAGGGTCTGCTTGAGTGTCTATCGCAATTTTGTCTATGAAATCTTCAATTGCCTTCATATGGTTGCATGAAGTCTCTCTATCATGAGGTTATCGTATCTAAGTTTTACATTGCTTCAGCTAAAAATAATTAATATATGCTGATTTATGATATCATTATGGAGCCATAGACCTTTTGGAGGTATCACTTATTTATCTTGTCACAGGATTAGTTAATGCTAAAGAGCTGATTAGAATTTTTTTTTTAAACTGGCTTGGAAAATTGGGGATATCGGTTCTGATTTTTGAATGTATCATATCTGAGAACATAGAATCAAATTTATTTTATAGGAGATAGTGGAATGCTATACCACTATGCGCTAATAGTCAAAAAAAAAGGTATCCACTTATTCAATTGGGTGTGGGAGTTTTCAAGGGGTTGTGGTAGCTAGTAAGGCCGGCACCATTGCAGGAGTTTCAGAGTTTTGGCACCATTATATGCTTTGTTGGAGTAGAGGGTAGTGGTGGGCATGTTCTGAAGGAAAAAATGGAGTTTGTTGTTCGCCGTGAAGCCCATGAGGGCATGACAGGTGCTAAAAATGTGGAGGTCATTTTGCATTCTTTGGAAGGGATTTGTATGGATTTTGGGGAGAGTTTGAGGCCAATAGTTTTGGGAATTTGATAGCATTGTTTGCAGTTATTGTGAGAAGTCATGGCTAGAACATTATTTTTAGGAATTTGGCAGCATTGTTTGCAGCTATTGTGAGAAGTCTTGGCTAGAGCTAGAAATCTAGGTATGTGGTCGAAAAAAAATTGTTGTATGAAAAAATAAATCTATATGGTTTATTTGGACATTGAGATGATGATTGCATTCATCATTGCGACTTTTATACTATTAAGCAAAAGGGGGAGTTCCTTTTAGCTGTATGCATTCATCAATTATCAAATAGCCAGTGAAATGATGTTTGTTTTTCATATTGTTGGTATATATATAAGTGTAGGCCAAGCGTAAATCTTCACCAAAACTGGATGCCAACACCACATATGGTTGAGTTTATCAACTAGCAACTAATATTTGTTTATCTAAGCTCAAATCGACCTCTTTTGAGATGTTAAAACAGTTACAAAATTATTTTTGTATGCTAGGTAATGCATGATAAGTGTTTCACAAAACGCCAAGCATGCCCTACAACCTAAATTTGGAGTAAGTCTGGTTTATTTTCATATACGAGTCATCATCATTCATATGTATGTATGTGTGTGTGTATAAGCACATATGACTGTAGCCACAAGCCTACATACATACATACATATGCAATGCTGTCTCACATAGTTTCAAAGAGTCATCAAGATAAATCGTCAAGATAATACAGGTCATAGCCAAACAACGCAGATAATTGATATTCATATACAGTTTCCAGATATATTTCAGTAGTCAACCCTATAATTTTCTCACATATTTTACCATGTATGACTGTTTTAACATACTAGACTTCTACATACATATGACCTCACATCACTGAACTAAATGCACAAAAGAAAACCTTTATACATAGCTACATATAATATACACTTAAATAATTCCACCAGCTATTCACGGCTTTGTTTATGAATAACCTAAAAGGTATAAAAAAATGTCATCATGCATATGTGTCTTTATGTGCATTATACACACACACGTGTTCATATAACTAGTTCAAAGTTGAAATTAACATATCTTGGATTATATTCGCACAGCTCCTATTAAAATATTAAATGTAATATTAATGGTCATCTTTGTTTTAGTTAGTTGTAAGTTTACTTGTAGTTAACTTAGTTAGCTTTTAGTAACTTTTTTTTATGCTTTAGTTGTTTTAGAATCTTCCTGCTTTCTGCTTTAGTTTGATTCTGTTAACGATGGTTTCTTTTTAGAAACATCGTCTTGTGATTTTCTTTGTAAGGAGCTTTCATCTCCTTTTTAATCACACAATTATGAATATCAATAATCATTTCATGGTATTAGAGCTTAGGCTCAATCTCTTTTGGCGAATTTTTTATTTTCCTAAGGGTTTTTTTAAGAATCTCTTAAATGTTTTTTAGCTGATTTTTTTTTTAAATAAAAATCGAAGAAATTTTCTAAGAATATTTGTGAGCTGATTTTCATCTAAAAATCGAGGGTTTCTTCTATTTTGAAAATTTGAGTTTTTCTGAAAAATTTGTGTTCATTTGCAGCAAATTTTCGAGAATTTTTTCTAAGGGAAGAAATCATGGATTTTGAAGAAAATTTTTGTGGTTTTTTTTTTGTGAAAAAAAAAAATTCGAAAGTTTTTTGGGGCTGACTTTTGAAGGACATGTATTTGTTTGCTGAGGTTTTTCACCTGTTAAGTCACAACTGTTATTCCACGACCTATCTAAGCGCATTTTCACGTTTTCTTCTGGACGTTATTTCCATGTTCGTGGTGTTTTTTTGGTGTTTCAAATCACGACATGATTTTATTTTTTCTGCATTTTCTTCATCCTTTTTCAGCATTATGGCGCATGACCCTGTGATAGATTTTTCAGCTCAAAGGGTTTTTTCCTAAGCGATTTTTAAATTGTGGCTCCTATTCTTTTCTCACATTTTTTTTTGAGTTCCTGTATGTGTGCTTCAGAAAATCACATTTGTTTGTTGTTCAGTGGAAGTTTCTCAGCGCATCATTTGCTCACAACCTGCATTTTGAAGACGGGTTTTGAGGGTTTTTTGAGGGTCTCTAAGTCGCGTTTTTTGGAAGTTTCTTTTTCTTTGAGCGATTTTTTGAGTTCGTGGATGTGCAACGACCTAGGGTTGTGAAGCAACCTAGGGTTTTTCTTCTGGGTATTTTGTGTTCTCTTTTCTAGACGATCTAAATTTGTGACAGGATTTCCATTGTTCGAAGACTATTTTGTGCAAAGTTCAGAGGGCTGCAGGGTTTTGCAGTTTTCTGATTTCATGGCAGCTTGAAAAGTCTTTTTTTAGCCAGTTTTTGATAGAATTTTTTTTGGGAAAAATAAAAAAATCTTGCAAAGAGTTTTTTCGAAATTTTTTTCTAAAAAAAAAAATATTTATTAAGAGTTTTTGAAAAATTTCTCTAAATTTTTTGCTGAAGTTTTTTGAGAAATTCTTACTTTTTCAGAGTTTTTGAAGGTTTTTTTGAAAAACCTTACAATTTTCGAACCTCTCTTTTAGACAATTTTTTTCAAAAATTGTAAGTTGTTCCAAGAGATTGTCCAAAGTTTGTGCCAACTGATCACAAAGTTACCTTGTTTTTCGTGCTTCAAAAAATGGGAGGGATGGCATCTTTGCCCAATGTTATGTTGGAAAATATGCAAAGGTTCACCGGAAAGAATTACAACACATGGAAGCAAAGGATGCTTACCATCTTTGAATATCGATGTCTAGATGAGCTTGTTCTAGGTACAAAAGTTCGTCCCACGATTGTGGGAAAGGATCAGGACAAGTATGATGGAGATGTTACTAGAAATACCATTTGGTAAATCTGCTGTGCAGATTTGGAAGCATTTGAAAGATCTTCATGAGAACTCTGACAAGGGCAAGGCTTTCTTCCTGAAGAACATGTTGTTTTACATTGTGATGGACGACCAAGTGTCTTTGCAGGAGCACTTGATGAAAATCAAAGATATTCGCGTTCAACTGGAGGCCATTGATTGTAAGATGGAAGGGGAGGATATGGTGGATATCACTTTGAAAAGTTTTCCATGTTCGTACGAGCACTTCATTGAAACACTCAACATTACATCCACCAATGTTGACTTGAAATTTGATGAGTTGCACAACAAGCTTTTGCAGCAGGAAAGGTGGAGGAAGTAGTTTGGGAGCAGCAGTGAGTCTCCTAGTGTTGAACAAGCATTTATTGCCAAGGACGTTGGCAAAGGCAAGTCCACTTAGAAAAAAGGACAAGATGATTCGGAGGAGGGCTCCAAGAAGTCTATTACTTGCCATTATTGTGGGAAGATTGGTCATATACAGAAGTTATGAAGAAAGCAGTTGGCTAATGAGAAGTCCAACCAACAAGCATCTCAGCAAAGTGCTCAAGTGGCGGAGTATACTGAGCAAAAGGAGTCTGCGTATTATGCATTTTGATGACCAGCACACCATCTGAATATTGGTAGACTTAGTTTTTGTTTGTAGGATGACCATTAAGGGAGGGTATTAAAGTATTAAATGTAATATTAATGGTCATCTTTGCTTTAGTTAGTCGTAAGTTTACTTGTAGTTAACTTAGTTAGCTCTTAGTAATTTTTGTTTACGCTTTAGTTATTTTAGCATCTTTCTGCTTTAGTTTGCTTCTGTTAACGATGGTTTTTTTTTAGAAACACCATCTTGTAATTTTCTTTATAAGGAGCTTTCATCTCCTTTTGTAATCACGCAATTATGAATATCAATAATCATTTCAGCTCCAGATTGGCAATCAACCTTACATATGACTATTGCTTTGAAAGGTGAATGGAAACTCTATCGGATAGCCCTATGTAGGACTATAGTGTCACTATATAGGAACACTGAATGTACTTACCTATTTGGTATAACAAAAAGACGGTATTGAATACTATAAAGTTTCTCACTCAAGGGTAGGATATGGCAGGAGTCTATGAAATATTATGTTTATTGGAGAACTTGTGTTATAAATTGTAACTTACATTTTTACAATTATTTTATGATCATTTTGATGAGTCAAGCAAGAGATTCTAGTTTTGTGAATAGATGCCCCACATTTCTATATAATCAAAATATAAGTATTATTAAACACTTTGGCTAAAGTGATGCTATATCTGTATGCATTATCAAATCATTGTATTCTCAATAATGCATGGTAGTCAAAAGCCATCAATAGCTAAAGGGTATCTAGGGTTTGCATGACTGACTAGATGTGAAAGTGATTGTAATTACATACACTTGGTTCTTGAATTTGGTTATGATACTACTCTAGATGTCATTATCTACCACCCTCATTGAAAGGTTGGGCCATTTCCAATAGGAAGATGAGTGAGGGACGGCCTAGTCCATTGTTGCAAGTAAAGTACTTGAATGATGCTCTCCCTCCTTACAATTGTCACAGAGACCATATTGCTTACACTTGACAAGATGAACAGGATAGTGGATCTTAGTTTATAGTATAAAAATCGAACAACTTTTGTATGGAAAAGTCTCACATGCATGTACTTTATAGGAAAGCAATCCTAATGTTGTATTGTTTTACATTCTTTTCATCCTCAAACCTGAAAATGTTGATCCATATAAATAATTAAATGTATAGTAAGTTTTCTCATTTATCTATGTTAAAAACCTTCATAGTTTAGTTTATGTCTATTTTTTTTATTACCCATGCCTTTTGATGAAAAATAGTTAAATTCTTTCAGTTAGATTCTTTTCTTTTTTTTCTAAAGGGATAATTGTGTTTATTAGTTTTAATATGGAAGCTCATTACATATTTTTTTGTTTCACTTTGTCTCTATGCAATTCATTTTACATGAAACAAAAGAAAAGCGTTTTTTTTTTTATCTTTATGAAATTTTTGGCATTTTATAATTTCCCAATTAACTGAATTACAATTATACTTTTGGTTTCCCAAGCCAATCTTGATAACAATTAATGCTACTATGGTTCTATAGTTTCATGCAACATGTTCTCATATGTGGACGATTGCATGTCACAATCCTGCCAACTCAGCATACTAGTATGCAATGAGTACATCTCCAAATGGATGGTATAATACTAAATAAATCCTTTGCATGTATTCAGCAGAAACGGTCACCTGTTTATTGCATTGGATTAGCCTTGACAAAATGTTTTGTGATATGATTCACACTGATCGCTAAAATTAGGACTTTTCCTTTTCAAGGTCCAGTATTGTTTTTGCACTTATTGGGTCACTAAAATATGTACTACCAGTACCTCCCCAGTTTTTTATGATACATTTTGTAGTTTTTAAATTGACCTTCCTTCTACTATCCTTCTTCTTTGGATAAAAGTTGAGTATTTTATATGGATATGGATAGAGGAAAATATATTCAGCCAGTATATGAGAGCAAAACCAGAGGCTGGCAGTTATTTGAGTATATGAAAGATGAGCATTCAGTCCTTTGATGTGTGTTTTATCATACACCAAACATTCAGAATAAAAATGTCCAAAGACACTTTATCCTCTCTTGAAAAACCACCGCGTATGCTAAGATTGCAAAGAAGATCATATGGCGATTCCAAGGTTTCTTTAGTCGGGTCTCGACGTGTGGATAAGCTCAATGGTCGTTGTGATAATGCTGGTAATAAACAAGGGGACTTACGTAGAAAGTCTGCACAAGCTAGGGACTTAGGAAATTTATCTTTGTAGGTTCTCAATTAGGACTTTCAATTGTGGATCTCAAAAAAATGGCAAAAAGAATAGGGTTCAGAGAATCTAGTCTAAGCCTAAGAAATCAAGAGACAGTAAGGACTTGGTGAAGCGAAATAAACCACACTTTGTTTCGCCTCCTGCAGGACAACATACGCAAAGTGGGTGCAATCTTCAAGGGGTTTGTGAGAATAATTTTCACACCTCGAATGAGGTTGAAGTTAAGCTTCCACGTTAAGAGCTCAGGCTAACTTTACAAATCGAATGCAAATCATCCATTCGAAAAAAGTATGAGCTACACTTCACCATCGAATCAATACGATCAATCTCTCATTCAATTTAACAACTTTTCAAAGCAAATTCTACCTAATCTAACTTTAACTCTAATCTATGGCGGAAGATAATATGTAACCTCGCTTACTATTCAACAATAAGAAGTGATTCAAGGCAAATCATGCTCAAGAGCTTTTATCATTCAAAATAGTCTCAATGCGACAATATACATAACAGGTCTCCACACATTACAAATGAGGGGGCGAGCTCAATTTATAGGCTCCCCAATTACAATTCAATGGCCAAGATTGATTTCAAATCAACGGCCGAGATTACAAAATAAAACCCTAATTAGGGTTTGTCACTTTCGACCAATGAGAAAATTACGTTCGAGGACACTTGTCCTTTTTGCTAAATATAAACCAACAATAAAATAGAAAGTTGTTGCATGTTGATTTGGAACAATTTGATTGGTTGGAAGATGAGGAGGCGCCACCTCAGCGTGCTGGATGCCTTCCTTGGTTGCTTCGTTTCTCTTCCACGCACTTGCCTTAGAATATTTTCCCTGCCAATAACTCTGTCCGTTGTGCTTGTTCCTTCCTAACTTTGATCCTGGAATCTTTGACGTCTGGAAGTCTCCCCCTTGGAGCAGGTGTTTGGACTTGAAGTTGGTTGCTTTGAACTTCCTCCTGCTTGAACTGGGTTGATGTTATTCCTTTGGATTTCCCTTTTGAATTCTCCAATTTGTGTCGAGCAATTTGTTTAGAACACTTCTTCTTGTCACCATCTGGTTCTGATTGGAAGCTTGTCTTTAACTCTTCAGGAGATGAAACCCTCAAGAAGTTGTCCGGATTGCTTCAATAGGTCTAGGATTGTAGATGAAATCCTTCCAAGACGTCTGGATATCCATTCAAGTGTCTTGAATTTGGAGAAGAAAGACCCTGTGCTTTAGTCATGATAGAGGAAATTGGAATTTTCTCAACATCTAGCCAAGGTTTCGGATGAACTTTGTCTGGGGATTTTTTCTTCAATTCTGAATCTGGCTTGTACTATGTAGGACAAATTCCATCCCTGGACAAGAATTTTATTCACTTCCTCTTTATTTTCTTCTTCACCCTTCCTGTTTTCCGTCCAACACTTAGTGAATTCTTCTCATCCTCTCCTTGGGCGGACTTCACATGAGCTTGGACGTTTTCTCTCTTAGCCTAAGTCGGACTTCAGGCCACTTTGGACAAACATCTCTAGAGATAAGTCGAACTTTCTCAACACTTTGACATTTCTTTTCTTGGTCTAGGTCGGACTTTGCACCATGTTTGCCACTGTACTTGGCGGATCTTATGGATGTCTGGACATACTTTCTCCAAGCAAAGTCGGACTTTGTAAAGGTTTGGATATGTTGAGCTTGGGCAAAGTCAGACTTTCTCATGCTTGTGCCATCTTTTTCCTTCACTCCATGCCTTTGCTTCTTCTTTGAAGACTCGCCTCGCGTCGTCATCCACCTGCAAGAAATAAAATAAACAAATTCAGATTTTCTCTCTCCTGAATTTTTACCTCTCTCTCCTGAAGCCATGGTGAATTTAATTTTGCCCTTCGGATTTTATCTCTGGCCGGCACAAATTATTTTCCTCCAAAACATCTCTGGCAAACTTCATTTTGTCCAAGGCATTGAAAATAAAATATTAAAATATTTTAATTTATTCCAACCCGTTCGTCTTCGACCCATGGCTATTTCGATTTTCCTTTCATTTTTCTTGGCTAAGAGTGTATCTTCCAATTTTATCCTCAATTTCGTCTAGCCAAACCAAAATTTAAGCCATTCCGTCGAAAATTTCATTGCCAGATCCTTATTTTGCTTTGCCGAGGCGAGATTTTCCTTTGCACTGAGCCTAATTTGTTCTGCCAAAGTCAAATATTTCCTTGCTCAGTCGAATTTTTTTTCTAGGCAAAATCCTTGTCTGGATGTCTTCATCGGGTGAATTTCTTTGATGCTTGATAAATTCTTCCTCCTTCTGGCCAAGGACGATCCTTCCTTTCTCCTTGCCTTGTGCATTTTTCTTCGACCAAAGTTGACAATTTCTTCGCATTTTCCCCATACTTAGGCAAATTTTACCTCTTTTCTACCTTTGAGTTAGGCACATTCCGTTTTATTCTTTGCCAAATCCCAATCTTCTCTAGCACGTGCCCTTTCAAGCTTGGCATTTGACCTCTCGAAAGTGTCATGATACTTGGCCAAAATCTTCATTTTTCATCATTTTAGCCTCTGTACTTAGGCAAATATTCGAACTTTCCTCTGGACTTGGCATTAGCACTTAGTCAAAATCATTCTTTTTCCCTCTTCATGTGCTTAGGCGGACTTCCTTAGCACCTTGGACAAGTGTCATGGACGTCTTTTAGCACCTTGCTAGCCTCCTCTAAGTGTATGGCGGACTTCATAGATCTTTGCCAACCTCTTCAAGTGTATGGCGGACTTTCCTTCCTCTTTGGATATGCATCTTGGACGTCCCTCTTTTCTAGGGCGGACTTCTTAGCTTCTTAGCATTTGTCTCTTTGGAAATATCACAACACTTAGCCAAAAAAATCAGTTTTCCACCCCTTTAAGCTCTTACTTTTAGCAGATTTCGAAATTTCCCTTGGTAGGCATTAACACTTAGCAAAATTTTTATTTTCTCTTCTCACATGCCTAGGCGGACTTTGGATGGCATCTTCCACCAGCATGGCGGACTTTGTTGGATGCTTGGACATCCCTCTTTGTTGCTGGGCGGACCTTAGAGGATCCTAGGACATGCATGGGCGGACTTTGGAGATCTTTAGGATTTGTCTCAATATTCTATCCTTTTGGAAAGGATTCTCCACCCTTCATACTTGGCAAATTTCGAAATTCCCTTTGCTGGGCCTCAACACTTAGTAAAATTTTTGATTTTTCTCCCCTTTACATGCATAGGCGGACTTTAAAAGGCCTCTAACCAAGTCCCACCTTTCAAGGGCGGACTTCATGAGTATTTTGGATCTCTCCTTAAGGCAGATGGCGGACTTCAAGACCTCTTGGCATGCTCTCTTGCACATGGCGGGCTTTATGACACCTTGGCACTTCCTTTAAAGTGGATGGCGGACTTTGGATGATGCAAGGATGTGCAGGGATATGCTTTGGAAGTGTCAAGGATAAGCATCTTGAGTGCTGGGCGGACTTTCCTTCCTTCTTGGACATCCTTGGCGGACTTTGGAAGTTCCTTGACATTGCCTCTTGCTGCATTTGCTTGCCATCAGACTTCTTTCAAGGGCGGACTTGGCTGATGGTCTGGCCATTGGCTCATTTGACTTAGACATTTCCAAGGGCGGGCTTCATTACTTTGTTGGCCATTGCTCAGATTTTTGTGCCATTGATTGCTTGGCTGAAGCTTCACCATTGACTGTGAGCTGAAAGTCTTCCATACTTAGGCGAATATCTCAGTTTTCTCCATGAATAGATGTTCAGTTTTGCCCAGATTTCTCATGAATTTCCAGATTCTCCATGAATGTTCAGTCATTATCTCAGATTTCCGATGAGTTTCTCAGATTTTTCCATGAATTGCTTGGATTTCTTGACTGGTTCGTCAAATTTTCAACCATTTTAGTGCTCTTTACCAGATTTCTCTGTAATTTTCCAGAATTTCTCACCATTTTTGAACGAATTTTCCAGATTTTTCGAAAAATTTTCAAAATTTTCATTTCGATTTTCTGAGAGATCTATTGAGTTTTTTGAACTTCTGAGTGCGTTTTCAGAACTCGGGACCCTTCTAAAAATAGAAACTTTCCAAAAATAGAAACTTTCCAAAAATAGAAATTTTCCAAAAATAGCAACTTTCCAAAAATAGACCCTAAAAAATAGGGATCCCAGAATTGCCCAAAAGTGCCAAAAAGTAGGTCCTAAAAAATAGGGGGCCCGGGGTGAGAAACCCTAAAAATTTGGAAGTGTCGGATTTGACTGAAACGACAGTCGATCTTCGCCTCCCAGGCCTTCTAAGCACGATGGTGACGTTTATGCGCTGATTCAAGCATGGATTCTTGACTTGGCTCAGATGACTCTCGGCAGACTGACTGACTTGGAACCCTCGAAATGATGACCTCATTGTAAAAAGACAAGTGACATGCAACTGCAACACCGAGGCAAAAAAGCGAAAACAGGGGGTCCCCATTTGCAATGGGGCGATGTGTGAAATGGTCACAACATCTAGCGCCAACCTGAATAAATGTTCCTGAACATTTCAAAGATAGAACTTACTTCAAACCCGGAATCTCAGATTAATTCTCACTAACTTACCCCTTGACTAAGAAGAGTACTCAAAAGGGAAGAGAAGTCCTAGACTGTATCAAGGTATCCTATCCTTCAGTTATAAGTGTGTGCACATGGGTTTATTCCTG
Organism: Sequoia sempervirens; assembly: GCA_007258455.2. NCBI lineage: Eukaryota > Viridiplantae > Streptophyta > Pinopsida > Cupressales > Cupressaceae > Sequoia > Sequoia sempervirens. Next base: position 13,126 of record VDFB02220160.1, read on the forward strand.
TCTCTTAAGACCAACATGGCTCTTTGGTTCCGTGATGACTTTCCAGTATATTTTTGGGTCTTAGCTCCAAAAGCATCCTTGGATAGAGCCTCGCTGCCAGCGAGCGTCCATAGCCCCGGCGAGGTTATCTGCTATAATCTCACGGAGATTGCTCTACTTCCGGCGATTTATTTCTTTTCTTGTGTTTTGATTTCTTTGGTACACCTGTAGAGATTTCCGCACACCCAAAAGCCAAGTGTTTTGATTTTTTCATTCTTTTCCTTTTGATTCATTTTGATATTCTTTTCTTTTCATATATTTCCACACTTTGGCCTGTAAGCAATGAAGCTCACCTGGGTTTGAGCATTATAGTGGCGCTGAAGCAAGACTTCTGATTACCTTCTAGCCAACAACTTCACCTAGGAGACCACACTGACTCAGAGAACTCTTTAAGTGTGTAAAATGTAATAACTGCAAGACTCGGTATCAGGACACAATAGATGATTTCCTTCCCACTCAAGTACTATCCTCGACCTTAGGACACTTTAGAGACAATTAATCTAGGCTTCACAGATTTTCAACAAATATTAATCGAAGAAATGGACTGAACATGATTTAGCACAGACGCTAGAGTTCCTAAGATACAACGCCTTTCACAAATGGGAGCCCCTTTATTGAAAGCAAAACAAAACGGGCAAGCAAACTAAACTAAGAAAGTAAAGCAACTAATCTAAAGCAAACAAAACGGAAAGGAAACCTACTCTAAACGAAAACAAAAATTTTAAGCAAACAACAGTCAAAAGGCCTAAGTATATACAACTCCTAGCATGATTTCTCAGGATGTGTAATAACAACAAAGCAGCGGTCACAGTGCGAAGTTTTGCAAACTTATCTTTAAACTCAGAAAAATATTCTTTCAATGGACAAACCTGAAACTCAAGCAAAACTTCAGGAAAGATTAGTAATTGGGGCAACTCATCTGGACCATGATTAATCCATAAACAAGTTGTCTTTCCTGAATCTCCATAATCAAAATGATATTCCTTGTAGTCAATAATAGGGAAAGATACAACCTGGTGGTCTTCATTTGCAGACATGAATTCTTGATCATCATCCATTGCTTCATCAGGAGGTCGAAGTTGATGGTGAACCATACCACTTGCGTCTAAAATATGCAGATCAACATCCCGATTCAAACTGGGTGGAGTGGGGTGGGAATTGGATTCAAAATGGAATTTGGGAATTTGGAGTGTTTCATGCACTGGCTTCTTTTGAATTCCTAGCAATGGATCAAGCCCCAACCTGAATTGTTCTTCATTCTCTATCTCTGTCATAATTGCTTGCTTATCAAGTAGCCTTTCATTTGCTTCAATTTCATCAAGCAATTCCTCCATGACTGTGAATAGTGGATCAAGTGCCGATGCGAAATGTATTTCATATTCTGCTTCCATCCTGGTAGCCCATTGATTGTCAAACGTATCATCTTGCCTCAAGCCGCTTATCATCTCTTCCATCTTGCATGATTGAACTTCTTCATCAAGGACCATTCCTTCTTGAAGTGCATTGGAATCACTTCTTTCTTCATGTCCTCCTCCTTGGATGAATGAACGTTGGAAATTTCTCACGCCATCTCTACTTTGAGCTAAGTCCTCCATTTCTGGTTCTTGATGATCTTCAATAACTTGCAATCTTATATATTCATTCACCTCAGTATGCTGACAGTTGCCTTGGGTGGTTCCTCTTGCTTGAATGTATTCCATTTCTTCTTTGATCTTTACTCCAACGACTTCTCGTTCCAGTGTGATGTAGGAATAATCTTCATCTACTTGATCCCCAAGCTCGATCACATTATCCTGTTGTGACTTATTCTCCATGCTATTAGATGACATTGTGGTGTCTTCTTCATTTGGTGCTAAAAATACTCGCGTAACATATTCAATCCATCCTTTGTCCTTGAAACATCCATATGGTAGCTGTGGTAATCCGAGGTGACATCTGGCATGGTGGATAGCCTCTTCACATGATGCGCAAGTAAACTCTGGATGAGGTGCATTGTGAATCCGGCACCAACGAGGGAGCATAACACCATTCAACTGAGCATTACCCAACTTTATCTGAGTTTCGATTCTGAGTATATACCTTGTGAAGGCCTCATATACAACTTCTGGAATGCTATAATCATCAGGCTCTATATCCAACACTCCTGGCTTGGGAACATCCCAAAAGAAAATTTTTCCTTGGAGAACGAGCTCTACCCTTGACAAGAATGTCAAGCAATTCATTTCATCATGTTTGGTGGTTTCATGAATCCGGCATCTTCCTGACAGAGCAAACTTGGACAACTTCCTGGGGTATAGTTGTGCACTCAATTTTCTTTGGATCTGAGCAATATGGAATGGATGCCCATCCATTGAGAAATCTCCTTTTGGATTTTCCATTTCTGATTTTTTTACTTTTTTTGGATTTTTCGATATAAAAGAGATCTAGCATATCTCTGATTTGGCATTTCAAAGCTCATACTGGCTCCTTCCAGCTGAATTCCTCCACTTGTGAAAACAATCTAATGTTCGGCCCTCCCTCTAGCGCCAATTCATGTTGATGAGTGTTTTATCATCCACCAAACATCAGAATAAAAATGTCCAAAGACACTTTATCCTCTCTTGAAAAATCACCGCGTATGCTAAGATTGCGAGAAGATCATATGGCGATTCCAAGGTTTCTTTAGTCGGGTCTCGACGTGTGGATAAGCTCAATGGTCGTTGTGATAATGCTGGTAATAAACAAGGGGACTTACGTAGAAAGTCTGCACAAATTCGGGGACTTAGGAAATTTATCTTTGTAGGTTCTCAATTAGGACTTTCAATTGTGGATCTCAAAAAAAAATGGCAAAAAGAATAGGGTTCAGAGAATCTAGTCTAAGCCTAAGAAATCAAGAGACAGTAAGGACTTGGTGAAGCGAAATAAACCACACTTTGTTTCGCCTCCTGCAGGACAACATACGCAAAGTGGGTGCAATCTTCAAGGGGTTTGTGAGAATAATTTTTCAACCTCTAATGAGGTTGAAGTTAAGCTTCCACGTTTAAGAGCTCAGGCTAACTTTACAAATCGAATGCAAATCATCCATTCGAAAAAAGTATGAGCTACACTTCACCATCGAATCAATACGATCAATCTCTCATTCAATTTAACAACTTTTCAAAGCAAATTCTATTTAATCTAAATTTAACTCTAATCTATGGCGGAAGATAATATGTAACCTCGCTTACTATTCAACAATAAGAAGTGATTCAAGGCAAATCATGCTCAAGAGCTTTTATCATTCAAAATAGTCTCAATGCGACAATATACATAACAAGTCTCCACACATTACAAATGAGGGGGCGAGCTCAATTTATAGGCTCCCCAATTACAATTCAATGGCCAAGATTGATTTCAAATCAACGGCCGAGATTACAAAATAAAACCCTAATTAGGGTTTGTCACTTTCGACCAATGAGAAAATTACGTTCGAGGACACTTGTCCTTTTTGCTAAATATAAACCAACAATAAAATAGAAAGTTGTTGCATGTTGATTTGGAACAATTTGATTGGTTGGAAGATGAGGAGGCGCCACCTCAGCATGCTGGATGTCTTCCTTGGTTGCTTCGTTTTCCTTCCACGCACTTGCCTTAGAATATTTTCCCTGC
>VDFB02220161.1:0-33813 GCA_007258455.2 Sequoia sempervirens
AATGGATTGAAAGTAATGAAACTAACATATCTTATTATGAAAGTGACATGGAGAATAGTTAGCCAATAAATATTTAGAAAACACAACATAAATGAAAAAATGGATAAAATGGTGACTATCGTACTTGCACACAAAAATGCTTGTCTGACCAAATCTATTAGTCATGTATTTTCTAAATACACTATTTTTTTTTATGAATATGTGTGTCTATTAATTAAAGATCGAAATATAATACACATTCACAAAAAAGGGGTAGGAGGACACAAAGTCACATGTGTAGAGCCTAGAAAGCAAGAAGAACTCAGAAAACAAAGCTGCTAAGTGGTGAGAGTAGTGCCAACATGGGGCGAAGGAGGGTCCCAATCATCTGGTTTTCCCCATACATCACTGTGGTTTGGGTGACATCAGGCACATACCAAACATCTTCAATATCTTTATCTTTATTTTGATCATCATTCTAAGTTGGAGAAAAAGCCAGAGCAAGCCGAGGGAGCCATTTGGAAGACTTTGCACCACCAAATGAAGGTCAACAGCTACCGCCACCAGTTTTCAACCTCACCTCCCCTAAGGGCCACCCAGAGGCAGTACCTCCAGGTGGAGGCGAGGAAAAACACCACCACAAAGAACCGCCCCTACCACCAGAACTACAACCTTCACCCACACATTCACCTTAGATGTTTTGATGGTACCTTTATGGAAGATAATGTATATAAAGGATTGAGGATGTAACAACCCCGGTGTTCTACTCAGTAAAACTCCCAACATTTCACATTAAGTGAATATTCTATGTCATAACATATAAATAAAAAAAAATCTTTTCATAATGTAAATTACATGCATAATTGAAACATCACTATTTCCAAACTTTCATTGCATTTCATTATAATTTCACAAATCTTCCAAATACATATATATCATATTGAATGAACTCAAATATAACATTCATGATTACATCCTTCTACAAAAATGAGTGCATGATATGTTCATAGCTCCTCTGAACTTCATCTAGCAATAGCTATACAAACTGGTCCCGATGTCCCCGCATCAGTGCATACATTCTAAATGTCCTTGCTCGTTGGTGCAAAAACTCTAGTTGTCCCCAATACAACATGTTGGTATGTGGTGATTGATCATGCTATATTGTACACTCTTCATGTATTCTTACTAGGGTTCGAGGCTGGGCCCCGGGCAAGGGTTCGAGGGCGACAGCCCCCGAGAAATTTTTTTCCTATTTTGTTCGCGTCGTCACCGAAAAAGAAAAAAATTGATTTTATAAACCCTAATTTTGGAAGCTTGTTATAAGTGGTTGGGATGAGAGTTATAGTATGATGAAAAAGGAGATTATTCGCTAGATTGTAATAAGTTTTGCACTAGATAATAAAATCATTAGATGACTATGGTTTTGTGGATGTAGCCCAAATTGGGTGAACCACGTTAAATTCTCTATGTTAATTTTTTTGTGTGTGTTTTATTCCTTTGTTTTATTGATCAAATTTGTATTTAATTATTAGATATCTGCCTACTAACCCTAACAAGTGGTATTAGAGCGGGTTGTGTTCAATTATCGTCTGTAGGAAGGTCTCACAGTTGAGTGGGAGTCTCACGGTTAAGTGGGAGCAATGACGGATGAGGGTAAATTAAAGGTAGATAAATTCAATGGGTAGAACTATTAGTTATGGAAGATGCAAATGGAGGATTATCTCTATCAAAAGGATTTATGGAGGCTGTTGGAAGGAGTATCCAAGAAACCGGCAACAATGAGTGATGAGGAATGGAATCTTCTAGATAGAAAGGCATTGGGAGCCATTTGTTTATGCCTGGCACAATCGGTGGCATTCAATATTACAACAGAAAAGACAACTCAAGAGTTGATGGAAACCCTAGTGAAGTTATATGAAAATCCTTCCGCTTCGAATAAGGTATTTCTTATGAAGCGTTTATTTAATATGAAAATGGTAGAAGGTGGGTCAGTTGCTAATCATTTAAATGAGTTTAATACAGTTACCAGTCAATTAACTTTTGTAAATGTAAACTTTGACGAAGAAGTTAGGGTTGTTTTGATTCTGTCTTCTTTGCCAAAAAGATGGAATAGCTTGGCAATGGTTGTTAGCAATTCTATTTTTGGTTTGAAAACATTGAAATTTCATGATGTTGCTAGTGTTATTTTGAGCGAGGAAATTTGTAGGAAAAGCTCAAGTGGAACATCCACATCAGGTAGTGTTTTGAATGCAGAAAGCAGGGGCATAACAAAAGAGAGAGAAAACAATTTTGGAAGTCATGGGAAGTCACGAGGAAAATCAAAGGACAAAAGGTCCCAAATTAGAGACAAGAGGGATTGCTGGTACTGTGGTAAGCTGGGTCATTTAAAGAAAGATTGTTGGTCTCAGAAAATAAAAGGAGACAAAAAGGAAGGCAATAAAGAGGCAAATGTGGTAAGTACTAAATTTTATGAGGATGCTTTGATTCTTTCCCTTGATAATGTTGATGATTCTTAGGTGTTAGATTCAGGGGCTTCATTTCATGCTACACCCCATAGAAGTTATTTTCTTGATTATGTCCAAGGGGATTTTGGGTTGGTTTATTTGGGAGATAATGAGCCCTATCAGATTGTTGGAAAGGGAAGAATCAAGATTAAGTTGCACAATGGGAATCATTGGCTACTACATGAGGTAAGGCAAGTTTCAAAGTTGAAAAGAAATTTAATTTCAGCAGGGCAACTAGATGATGAGGGTTTTGTTGTTACATTTAGTGATAAAAATTGGAAGGTTACAAAAGGTGCCTTAGTGGTAGCAAAGGGTGTGAAAGTAGGCACCTTATATCTTTGTATAGGTCATACTGCTCCTTCTACTTTAGCTATTGCAAATAAAAATCAATATTCAGGAACAATTAATGCGGTTCAACAGGCAGAAAATTAGACTGTTGCTATGGATTTTGAATCAACACTATGGCATAATAGACTTGGGCATATGAGTGCAAAAGGTATGAAAGTACTTCATTCAAAGAATGTTTTACCAGGTCTGAAATGTGTTAATATGGATTTTTGTGAAAGTTGTGTCTATGGAAAACAAAAGAGAGTTAGTTTTCTCAAGGATGGGAAGCAAAAGAAAGATGAGAAATTGGAGCTTGTACATATAGATGTATGGGGACTAGCTCAAGTATCTTCTCTTGGTGGCTCTCGGTAGTATGTCACTTTTATTGATGATGCAACAAGGAAGGTATGTATTTATTTCCTTAAGCAAAAATCTGATGTATTTGAAATTTTTAAGAAATGGAGAAGCTTGGCTGAGAATGAGACAGGTAAAAAGTTAAAATGTCTCATATCTGATAATGGTGGTGAGTATTGCAACAAAGAGTTTGAAGACTATTGTTCCTCTAATAGTATTCGTAGGTAGAAAATGGTTCCAAGGACTCCATAGGAAAACGGAGTGGCTGAGTGCATGAACATAACAATAATGGAGAGTGCACAGACTATGAGATTGCATGTTGGGTTGCCTTTAAACATGTGGCAAAAAGGCTATAAACACTAATATTTATTTAATCAATAGAGGTCCCTCTAATCCTTTAGGTTGTGGTATTTCAGAGGAAGCATGGACAGGTATGAAGGTGAGTTATTCTTTTCTCAAGACCTTCGGTTGTGAAGCATTTGCACATGTAGATTATGAAAATAGAACCAAGCTTGATGCAAAATCAAAGAAATGCATATTTTTGGATATGGCATTGATGAATTTGGTTATAGGCTTTGGGATTTTGAAAATCAAAAAATTGTGAGAAGCAAGGATGTCATATTCAATGAGAAAGTATTGTAAAAAGATCAGTTGTAGCAGCATGAGAAGAAAGAAAATGATTATTTAGTGTTGGATGATACACCAAATAGCGATGTTCCAGTGGTTCCTCATGCTCTACAACAATAACAATAAAAAATACTACAAACTCCAGTAAGTAGACCTCCAAAAAGATTTTCTCCCTCTTTGTATTCTATTTTATTAACTGATGGTGAATCAAAATGTTATGATGAAGCTATGCAAGTGGATACCAAGGTTCAGTGGGAGCATGGCATGGAAGAATAAATAGACTCCTTGCTAAAAAATCAGAGTTGGGAATTATGCAAGTTGCCTACAGGTAAAAAGGCTTTACCAAACAAATGGGTTTATAGGTTGAAAGAGGAGGATGGAGGTAAGAAAAGATTTAAAGCCAGATTAGTTGTAAAGGGATTTGCACAGAAAAAGGGTATTGATTTTGATGAAATCTTTTCTCCAATTGTTAAAATGACTTCTATTCATACTGTTTTAAGTATTGTGGTTGCTGAAAATTTGCATTTAGAATAGCTTGATGTTACAACAACCTTTTTCCATGGTGATTTGGAAGAGGAAATATGCATGGAACAACCACAAGGATTTGAGGTCAAAGGTCAGGAGAAATTGGTGTGCAGATTGAAGAAAAGTTTATATGGCTTGAAGCAACCACCTCGGCAATGGTATATTAAAATTGATAGCTTTATGGATGAGCATGGCTACAGTCGATATAATTCAGACCATTGTGTTTATTTTAAGAGGTTGGATGATGATAGCTACATTATTTTATGTCTATATGTTGATGATATGCTTGTAGCAAGGTCTAGCATGGATCACATAAGGGAGTTAAAACAACAGTTAGCAAATTCATTTGCTATGAAATATTTGGGGGCAACAAAGCAAATCCTTGGTATGAAGATTACAAGAGATAGGAAAAATAGAAAATTGTTTTTATCTTAGGCTGATTATGTTGAAAATATGTTACAAAGATTTCATATCGAGAATGCAAAAGCTACCAGCACTCCTTTGCCTAGTCATGTTAAATTGACTAAGGATATGTGTCCAAAGACACAAGAGGAGGAAGAAAAAATGTCCAAGGTACCATATGCTTCAGCTATAGGTAGTTTAATGTACGCCATGGTATGCACAAAACCAGATATTACACATGTTGTAGGAGTTGTTAGCAGGTATATGAGTCATCCTGGAGTTAAGCATTGGAATGCGGTAAAATGGATTCTGAAGTATTTGAGAGGTACATCCAATAAATGTTTATGTTTTGAGGGCTCTAATACTGATTTAAAAGGCTATGTTGACTTAGATTTGGCAGGGGATATAGATACGAGGCAGAGTACTACAAGCTATGTATTTATAGTTGGTGGAACAACAGTAAGTTGGATTTCTTGGTTGCAAAAGGTGGTTGCTTTATCCACTATAGAGGCAAAGTATGTTGTTGCAACAAAGGTGGCAAAGGAGATGATATGGCTACAATAGAGGTGGATTTCTCAGTTGCAAAAGGTGGTTGCTTTATCCACTATAGAGGCAAAGGATGTTGCTACAACAGAGGTGGCAAAGGAGATGATATGGCTGCAATAGAGGTGGCAAAGGAGATAATATGGCTGCAACTTTTCATGGAAGAGTTGGGAAAACAACAGGCTGAAAATTACTTAGTTACAGACAACCAGAGAGTTATACATCTTGCAAAGAATTCTACCTTGCACTTTAGAACCAAACACATACAATTGAGATCGTTTCATTCGATCAGTGTTGGAGGATGGACAGGTCAAGCTGGACAAGATACATACAGATGCCAATCCAATAGATATGTTTACAAAGGCGGTGACAAGGGAGAAGCTGAGCTCCTCTTCAACTTTGGTTGGCCTTCAAGGTTGAATTCAAGTATAACAGAGTAGCAGGATTCAAGGTACTTATTTCTAGTGGGAGTTGTAAGTGTAGTGGTGTCGTCCAAGATCAGTCTCCAAGTGGGAGATTGTGTTGGTGTGGAGCCTGATCGGTCTCCAAGTGGGAGATTGTTGGTATGTGGCAACTGATCATGTTATACTATACACTCTTCATGTATACATTCTTCTTGAGTTTGGGGCGAGGCCGAGAAAAAAAATCTTTTTAGATGTATTAGATCCCTTGAAAAAGAAAAAACCAACTGTAAAACTTCAATTAAGGCTTTTAAAAGCTTGTTATAAGCTGTTGGGATGAGAGTTACAGTATGATAAAAAAGGTGATTATTTGCGAGATTGTAATAAGTTTTGCACTGGATAATAAAATCATTAGATGGCTACGGTTTTGTGGATGTAGCCCGAATTGGGTGAACCAAGTTAAATTATTCGTGTTCATTTTTTTGTGTGTGTTTTATTCCTTTGTTTTATTAATCAAATCTGAATTTAATTGTTAGATATTTGGCTACTAACCCTAACACAACATACACATCCGCAAACCCTAATCGCCAACTAGTGAAGAGAAGCATCACTCAAGAGATTCTCCACCAACCACGAACTCATATGCGGTCCCCCGCTCATCTATCAAAGATAGATGGCCCTACCCTTCGACGAAGAGATTAGTTGGAGAACCTCATATCCATAGCCTATCTGAGCTTAGTGTTGTGTTCCACAAACTAGAACCTAATTGTTAAAAGTAACAACTAACACCTCTGGAGTAGAAGTTGTTATGAACAACCTATGCACACTACGCAATGAGTGCTCTTCAAATTATGGAGGGGAAGCTCCCTCGTTATGCTTTGACAAATGTACTTGCAAAGGAAAATAAGCTAAAACTATGTCCGGTCTTTTTGTTTCAGCTGCTAGAGGCACAAGGCTTTCTTGAAAGAACTTACACGTTGCAGCTGAGTTTTCTCTGGTTTCGCAAATCAACTAAACTACAACTTATATCTATCCAATCTCCCCAGGAAAACAGAGCAAGAGGAAACGGAGCAAGGTTATGACTATCAGACGATAAACGCATTCAGACTCTCTACTTGAAGGCAAGGTGGCGCAACTATCATCTCAATCTGAACAAGTTTATTCAGCACAAAACAGATTTGAGAATTTGCTATGATAATCTTTATGAAACCCTATGTGGCATAACACTCAATCAGCATAGTAAAGACTCACAAACAGCTTTTATCATTAAAATCTCTATGAAACCCTATGTGGCATAACACTCAATCGTAATGATAAAAGATTCACAAAACAGATTTTCCTAATCTAAGAGAAGATTCACCATGAAAACTTTATGAAACCCTGTGTGGCATAACACTCGATCAGCATAGTAAACACTTCACTTCACATGAATGTGACACCAATTCCATATTCGAAAACCCAAAAAGCGACCATTTGACGACACTTTAACAAGATTTAGACTCAATTAAGCAAAATGCCTTAGTGAAGCAAAAATTTTGGTTTGGGTACAACATTAGGCTCCGTCTGGTGACCATGTCGGATACTTACGGCATAGGAGATCCCTAGAATCTCAGTGTTTCGTAGACCAGTGACTTTATAAGTTGGGTATATGGAGTCAGGACTTCCCTAATCACCTAAAACATTAAAGTTCCTAAAAACTTAACCTAAAAATCACCTAAAACAAGACTACTTAAATCACCTATAACAGGACAAAACATCACAGAACGGGGAAAAACATAACTACATAACGATAAAACATAAAAATACTTACAAAATATTTACAACATCACTCCTCCCCCGGAAGGTTGAAGTGCTTAAGATATTGCCCGCTATAAGGAAGCGGGAAGAGCCTCCCATCCTGATGTGAAAGAATATAAGTGTTCTCTCCTGCTGATTCATGAATCTGGAAGGGCCCTAACCATAAGGAATCAAATTTTCCATGCATTCCTTTTGGCTCATGCCTTTTGTCCCACAAAAGGACTTGATCTCCAATTTGAAAGTCTCTGTGACGAGCTTTCTTATCAAAAATTCTCTTCACTCTTTCTTGATGCTGAGTGATCTTATCGACAACCTCCGTCCTTTCTTCTTGAAGTTTCATCAGGAGCAAAATTCTCTTCTGAATAGGATCATGAAATTCTTCATCTTCCACTGCTGATGCCAACTGCAAAGCAGATAATTCTAATGTAATGGGCAGAATAGCTTCTGTACCATACAAAAGTATAAAAGGCGAGGTGCCAATAGCTCTTTTAGGAGTTATACGATCAGCCCAAAGAGCGTCATATAACTTAGTATGCCAAGTTCGCTGATTTGACTCAACCAACTTGCGTATGATTGTTACAATGTTCTTATTGGATGATTCGGCCTGTCCATTACCCTGAGGGTAATAATCTGATGAATGTGACAGCATGAGGCCGTGATCAAAACAAAAACTCAAAATCTCCTCTGACGAGAAGCAAGTAGCATTATCAGTAACAATTTTCCGAGGAACTCCGAAGCGAGAAATGATATTCTCCTTTAGAAAGCTGCAAACCACTTCGGACGTAGCTCGTTTAGTAGGAATTGCCTCAACCCATTTCGTAAAATAATCTGTCGCTGTAAGGACAAACACATGCCCCTTACTGGAAACTGGATTGACAGGTCCTATAAAATCAATACCCCATTGCTGAAATGGAGCGTCAATAACAACTGGCCTGAGTGGAAAAGATGCCAATTTCACTTTACCAGCAAACTGCTGACATAGCTGACATTTGTACACCCAATCATATGCATCACGAAACATAGTTGGCCAATAAAACTGTGCTCGTAGAATCTTAAATGCAGTGACCCTTGATGAAAAGTGTCCTCCGCATGCATGATTATGAAAAGCTTCTAACAACCTTCGCTGCTGATCCTTTCCGACACATAATAGGAAAGTTCCGTCAAGGCCACGCTTGTACAGAACGTTATTAACTAGCACAAAATTCTGTGCTTTCAATTTTAATGTTCTTTTCTGCTGTTTGTCCATGTGACGTGGACATTCTCCATACGTTGAATAATACCATAATGGTGTGTACCATTCTTCTGCAGAATTAACTAGTAAGACCAAAGGTAGGTCTTCTTCAATTTCTTTTTCTAAACCAATTCCACCATTGCTCTTGAACTTGCGATCTCCATCTTCCGCCAACAATCTGCAAAGACCTTGCCCGCGAACAAGCTTGGTCGGCTTAATCTCCAGATCATATTCTTGAACTCTTGCGATCCAATTCCCTCTTTTCGTACCCATCTCCTGCTGAGTAAGTACACTTTTTACTGCTGGATCGGTGACATACACCGTAGTATGTGAATTCAAAAGATAAAATCTGAAATTCTTGACAGCTCTGACAACAGCGTAAGCATTCTTCTCGATCTAGGAATAACGCATCTCAGCATCCTTGAAATTAGCACTCATAAAAGCAATAGGAGATTCACCCTCCTCACTGAGTTTCTGTGTCAAAATGGCAGACAATGAATGTTCAGACGCGTAACAATAAAGAATGAAATCCTTTTGAAAGTTAGGCCGAACTAACACTGGTGCATTTGCAATAGCTTCTTTAATCTTAATAAAGGCCTGTTTGCCTTCGTCCGTCCACACAAATGTAGACGTCTTCTTCATCATTGCTGAAATCTCCTTTGTCAGCTCTGAGAAATCAGGTACAAATCTCCGGATAAAGTTAACTTTACCGAAAAAGGAGTGCACCTGCGTTTTGCTTGTAGGGAGAGATAGGTTTCTGATTGAATCCACCCGATTCGGATCTATTCTGGTACCTTCTTTGGAAACGATATGACCAAGTAACTTGCCCTCCGTAACCGCAAAGATTGTCTTCTTCGGATTCAAAGATATTTTATGATACCTACATCTCTCGAACACTTTCACAAGGTGTGAAAAGTGATCACTCCGTTTATCTGAAAAAACGGTTAAGTCATCAAGATAGACGACTATGATCTTATTCCTAAGATCCCCAAACGCTAAATCCATGGCTCTTTGAAAAGTAGCACCGGCGTTGATAAGGCCGAAAGGCATCCTCTCATAAGCAAACGTTCCCCATGGCGTGGTGAAAGCTGTTTTGATTTGATCCTCCTCGGTACTTACCAATCCCGATTATAACTAAGAAAACCATCAAAGTGATAGCATTTCAGATCCGGTGTATGCGCAATGTATGCTCCATGATGGTGGGGATAATTATCCTTTAAAGGACTGATTGATTCAAGTTCAGAAATCAGCATAGGTCGATTCTCCATTCTTTTGCGCCGCGGGGGAATGATATTTGACGCCGGGTGATGAATAGGAAAAGGTATTACGGAATCCACCATCATACGAGATTTCATAGATAATTATCTTGAATTCGCGAATTATAATGTCTTTGTTTCTGCCTGAAAGGCTTCACTTCAGACTTCAGCGGAATTGTGTGAGACAATTCAACGGGTGTGAAGACCTTTAAATCTTCATATGACCAGGCAAAAACATCCTTGTATTGCTTGAACAAGGCGATAAACTTCTCAGTTTCTTTGGAAGTACAACATTTGCCCAAATTCACAAACCGAGGCTTGTCTTCAGTACGTATGTTGACTTGACTATATTCTGACGAAGTATTCACCCCTGACCTCTTCTGATCTTGGATGTAACGATCATGCCTGTCAAAAATATCCTCCAAGGATACAAAACCTTTAGGAATCTGATTTCCTTTCAATTGTATGATTCCAGATTCTATAACCTCAGATTCTTCAGTAATTGACTCTCTGTTAGGAGTTGAACTCCCTTCAAAGAACAATTCTTTGTAGTTATCTCCCATGACGAGAAATTCTTTAATATCTTCATCATCACTGAAGACTTGCCAGTTGTCTGAATTATCAGGAACAGCTGGTCTATAAATGAGCTCAATAGCAAATGAGTTCTGACGAAAATCAGAGTTAGGCATAAAAAGAGCGGCTGAAACTGCAAGCGCATCAGCTTTGCTATTGTTCATTCTTGAAATGTATTTGATATTAAATGCATCGAACCATTCGATTGCATTCCATACTCTCTGCCTATAGTTTTGAAGACGATTCTTTCTAACTTGAAATTGATCTCTGACCTGCTTTACGATCAGCTCTGCATCTCCTTCAACTTGAAGCAGCTTGATCCCCATATCCTTCGCGTTTTTGAGACCTAACAAAAGTGCCTCATATTCTGCAGTATTATTAGTGCAATCAAATTGCAACCTATATGCAAAAGGATATAAACGACCTTCGGGAGAGATAATCACTACTCCCGCTCCGGAACCTGAAGTCGAACAACTGCCATCAAACTGCATCGTCCACACTTTTGATTCTTCATCTGGTAATTCGGTGGAAAGTGCAAAATTCTGACAATCATCTGTCACTTCAGACACCATAGCGTATGTGCCTGGACCCGTGTCTTGATACAACACTTGAGCATGTGGGTCCTGGGACTTTACCACTGTAAACTTTGATTTGGTTTCCGGCTCTAATTTGAAAGTACCTTTCTTTAATGGAATTGTCGCGAACGACCAATCCATCTGTATTTCTCCTCCAAGATCCTTGCAAAAACTTCTACTAAGTAACATCCCGTAACTGGTAGGAATATCAGCTACAAGGATAGTCATCATAATCTTCTTCTCTGGACAAGACGCTAGCCTCACTTGCGCATCTTTGAGTTGACCAACTAACGGCACCGGTTTGGACTCAAGTGAATAACACTTTTCCTGAGTCGGGGTACACGAAAGTCCCAACGCATTCATAATTTGTAAGGGCATTACGTTGTCCGAAGCTCCACTGTCAATTATGCAATTGCTCAGCTTGAAACCTCCTATATATAAAGATATATAAAACGGCCTCGGCTTTTCTTCTGCAGGAACTGAGGATTGTAATAATGTCGGCTGAACGACGTTCTTCTTCTTAAGAACGTTCAAGATTCTATCCAGCTGCTCTGGATGATCTTGTAAATACTGCAGCTGAGATATCTGTACCTTCGTCTTCATCATGGAAGAGACGATGTCAAAGCTTGCTGAAGACGTATCTAAAGCTGCTGGCAAGATATTTTCTTGTGAAGGTTTTTGATTGGAAGTAGAAACTACTTCTTTTGCTTTTGTATTCAAATTCCACTTTTCCTCTTCCTCCTTCTGTGCTTTGAAATGTTGAGCACGTGTGAACACAGGTGAGGTGATATTCTCATGATTCACTGCAAGAGAAAAACGACGGGATTCTTCTTCTTCTTCATTAACGGGTTCTCGATCAAAATATCCCGTTGCGGAGTCGCCATCAAACTCGTTTGGCTGTGAAGAGACGACATTTGAACTGGTAGGTATGAAATCTGAACTAGGAGCAGAATCGGCAAATCCCATGAGCTGATTCATTCTTTGATTTTCCGGACAAGTAGCCCCGGTATGCTCTGCTGAATCATGGAATGTGCAAAAGACCGTAGCCTTTTCAGCTTCATTATTTTGTCTCGGTTGTCCTTGCGGAAACTTTGACTTGAAATTATTGTACGGCTGAAAATTATTCCTTCTCGGCTGATATGCTGGTTGTGATTGAAAAGGAGGTGAGGGCAAGGCTGGTTGCCCTTGAGGTGGTGACTGCCGCTTTAGTATCGTCACCTCATTTGCTACCTTCTGTAGCAACGGATCGGCCGACGCTTGCACGAGCGGCCTGATCGAATCATCTTTCATCTTGCCGGTTGTAATCATGGTATCTTCAAGCTTGATTGCTTCCTCCTGAAGGCGTGTTAAATCATCTTCTTCGGCTATCTTCAAGAAAAAGGCAATTTCTGACGGCAATGCGTTGATGAAAGAACTCATCAAAATCTCATCAGATGGATTCAAAGTGTGAGAAAGACGTGTAACAAGGCGATTAAACCTTGCCACAAATTCTCTCATCGGTTCATGCTTTTCCATCTTCGAATTTGAGAGTTGTGCAAATAATCTGTGATTGTCTTCGACAGGCTTGAATCTTGCCAAAAACTTTTCGCTCATGACAGCCCAACTGGTGATAATTCCTGGCTCAAGATTATTGAACCAATCTGCTGCGTTGTTCTCAAGAGTCTCCACGAAAAGACGAACGGCGATGTCCTCATGGCCAACATGCAAAACGGAACAAGCTGCCGTGAATGCTGATAAATGTTCATCTGGATGTTTTGAACCATCGCCATGAAATCTCAGGAAAAACTTGCGTGATCCTTTGGGCAATTCATGATGTCCTGGTAAAGCCAACGGTCCAATATTGTCGCCCCAAGGTAAAGGGGCTGGACGTCTTGCGTTTCTTGCATTACGACCGTTGTGATCTTCACCATTGTTGTTGTTGTTAATAACACGATCACCCATCTCTGCAATTGGAGTGGGAGATTCTTCTTCTAAGATTTCTGATTCAGTAAACTGATCAGGAGCTTCTTCAAAAACAGGATCTGGCTGTATAGGAGGATTTCTTCTCCTTCTTCTGATGTAAACTTGATAAGCCAGGATGCTTAATCCCACGCGGGAGGTGGCAAGACTGGTCTACCTGCTGCAAGATCTGCTTTTTCTTCTTCTTTATCCAGAGTAGTAGCTGCGTTTCTCCACTGAGTGGTAGATGTATGATTTTCAAAGATGAATGTGCGCAAGCTACTGATGATATCTGACTGTTCTGCTTCGATGAATGCTAAATTCGGCTGAATAACAGGCGGACTTAGTTCTGGTTGTTGAACTGGAGCAGTAGGACGCCAGATAGTCATATCCGTGACATGTATAAAGTTATTTCAAGGCCACGTGCCCCACGGTGGGCGCCAGAAAGAACTGTTGGCGTAACAACTAACACCTCTGGAGTAGAAGTTGTTATGAACAGCCTATGCACACTACGCAATGAGTGCTCTTCAAATTATGGAGGGGAAGCTCCCTCGTTATGCTTTGACAAATGTACTTGCAAAGGAAAAATAAGCTAAAACTATGTCCTGTCTTTTTGTTTCAGCTGCTAGAGGCACAAGGCTTTCTTGAAAGAACTTACACGTTGCAGCTGAGTTTTCTCTGGTTTCGCAAATCAACTAAACTACAACTTATATCTATCCAATCTCCTCAGGAAAACAGAGCAAGAGGAAACGGAGCAAGGTTATGACTATCGGACGATAAACGCATTCAGATTCTCTACTTGAAGGCAAGGTGGCGCAACTATCATCTCAATCTGAACAAGTTTATTAAGCACAAAACAGATTTGAGAATTTGCTATGATAATCTTATGAAACCCTATGTGGCATAACACTCAATCAGCATAGTAAAGACTCACAAACAACTTTTATCATTAAAATCTCTATGAAACCCTATGTGGCATAACACTCAATCGTAATGATAAAAGTTTCACAAAACAGATTTTCCTAATCTAAGAGAAGATTCACCATGAAAACTTTATGAAACCCTGTGTGGCATAACACTCGATCAGCATAGTAAACACTTCACAAAACGGTTTTATCATGACAATCTTACGAAACCCTGTGTGGCATGACGTTCGATCATAACAATAAAAGATTCACAAAACAGATTTCTCTAAACTATGGAAGAATCCAGCATTACAATCTTTCGAAACCCTATGTGGCATAACAATCAATTGCAATAATGAAGACACATGAACAAATACCATAAAGAGCAATATTGAGGGCAAGGTAGGCGCAGCATATATTTCTCTCAAGCAAAGAGATTATTTACAAATGAGCAAAAGCTCTTATTTATATACATCAAGGTGTAGAGTAACCCTAAAAATCACCTTGAGTTCCTCTGATTCTTGCAATGCATGCAAGTTATCGCCCTAACCTAATGAAGTAAACTTATAGAGTTAGGCGAAAACTACCCTCAGTTTAACTGGTACAAATAACCTAATTGGACCATGTGCAAGCATGCACGTCCTTATTTAAAGCAAAGTTAACTGGCCACTACCTTCAGTTAACTGGAAACCCTAACCCTAACTCCTGTGTTGATAACTCCGAGGATGAGATAAGCATGTGTTAAGTCAGCAAGTGAACTGAAGACTGGAAGTCAAGTTAACTGCTGCTCAGGACTCAACCCTAGAAATTAACTGCACGTTCTAACTGGCAGATCACTCCATGTCAACTCGGTCTAACACTTCGACCAAGAACTCATCGATCTCTCTGTCATCTGGCACTTTGATGCTGCTAAAAATAACAGTCTGTTTCTTTAGTTCTCTGCCACTTTCAGTAATCGTGTGCACACCATCTTTGCATTCTTCAGTCGCCTTTCTCAAACTAGCTGCAATTACTGAAACATTCTCTAATTTTGGCGCCCTAGGTTCACCTTCAAGGCTGTCATAAATCAGCTTCTCGAATTCTGCTTGAACTTTTTCCAACTCCACATACGTGCCATCTTCGAGAAGATAATGACATGGAATCTGAACAACGAAGCCACTGACAAGTGCAAGCACTCCAACTACGTCATCCTTCAGTGAAAACAATTTAGAAGAGATCTTCTCACATATTTCTATTCTGAGAAGGTGCTGCTCTCTCCAAGTGAAGACTTTCTCTTGATCTTCGATCATCTCCAAAGCATCGCATGCAACTGATAACTGAGATACCAGAACATGATCCTTTGCCAAAATCTCTGCAACTGCAATATCCAGCAACTGAATACCCTGACGGAGTCTGTGTGCCTCACTCCTCAACTGATATAAATCTGCAAGAAGAGTTTTACCAGCAGCAACTAAACTGTCAATCCAATCATCCAAAAGTCTGCCATGGCTGACTAACTGATCCAATTTTTGTTTCTCTGCAGGTGTGTGTTGAGTAAGAATAGGTGCTCTATTTGGATTCCCATGAACAAGATCAGAAATGTATTGACGAAGTTGACTAATTTCAGTTTTGAGTAAAGCCTTATCTTCTCCATCCTTCGTGATACGTTCTTCAAGATTATTAGTAACAATCTTAAGAAGAGCTACATCTGTCTCTCGTGTAGTCCTGCCAAGATTTGCCTTAGTGAATGTAAAGTCACCCACTTCGACCTCATCCAAGCTTTTACCTTCTGGAGGCACTGCAACTTCTATCACAATCTCTGATTCAGGGGTCTTTTCGATGTGCACTTGCTTCTTAATCTTCTTGTTTGATTTCCTCTGATAGGACTCACCAAACTCTGACAAATCAAGGTTGTATGACGGTTCACGCCTTTGTCTTCCCAAAGACTTTTCAAGCCAACAAGACTGAACAATATTTTCAATTCGTGGAGAGACTGTCCCTGATGTATCAACCTGTGGTGTTTCAGTTGTCTCCGATCCTGCTTGAATTTGTGGCTCAGGCTCAGAATCTATATCAATAGGCGGAACGTGAGGTGAACTAGGAAGTGAAACGTGAGGCTCAGTTTGAATTAATGTCTCTACTGGAATCTCAGGAACACTCTCAATCTGTTTCTGCTTCCTTTTACCAGTAGCTCTCTTCCCTGTGTTTCCACTGAGTCTAACTCCTTCCGGAGGTATTATAATGGCTTTAACTCTAGGTTTTGCTCTAGAAGTAGAAGGCAATGACGAGAAATCCTTTGGCGGCTCTGCTACAGGAACTGACTTCCGTGTCCGTTTACTCTCCAAGAATAACTTACTAATCTTGATAACTGATCTGGAAACCTCTTCAATAGAAGTATTCTCTTTAGCATACCAATCAGGTGAGCGAAGGGGCTGCCTAGCAACTTGATCTTTAACATAAGAATTGAGAAGAACTTCTCCATCATCATCCGACAAACCATCAACATCTTCTGACAAGTAATCAGAGAGCTGTCGAACAGTAAGTCTACAATAGTGACGACGACGAACTTCGAATTCATCTTCACAATTTGCCCAGAAATCTTCAAGTGCTGGCGCATGTGCAATCCCTCGCTCTAACCGATTTGCATAATGACCGAGAGGATCATAGGAACGTCTCTCAGTATAAGGCTTGAATTTGAACCTTTCTATCTCAGTAGACATACCCCTGGCATCTGTTGCTGCATCACATGTGAAAATTCCCAATGAGAATGGAAAATTTGCCGCAGCCTTATGACGACTACGAAGAAAGAAGTGAACGTGCTGCATTTGCCTGAGAAACTCCATAAAGACAATCTTGTCCGACGGATATCTTGGCAACATCAGAGGCTCTCCAACATAACCATAAACTCGGAGGTATGTGAAAGTGGGAAATTGTATGAACCAATCTGCCCAAGTCTCCAACGCTGATTTGGCCTCGGCTGAAATACGAATGTGCATCTCATCATCAAGATCCCTCACGGTTCTCATGGCAAAATGATCATTCACTACTCGGAAGTCCTGCTCAGACTGAGAAAACTCTAGCTGTGGATAATATTCGTGAATACGCTGAACACCGAGAGTACCATTGGTTTTAAGAAGTCTGAAACTACCTTGAAATGCCACCAAGTAGACCAAATAGGATATCATATGAAACTCGTGATGCTTGAGAAAGTTAGAAATCTGCTGATGTAAGCAATCACTAATTAACATAGCCCAGTCAAAATGCTCTGTGCCATCAAGGATTCTGGTAATCAGGTAGAACATCCATGGACGGAAAGTGTTAGCATCTGACTGGCCGGTAACTTGATTGAGTAAGGTGATCAAAACAGCAACTTCTCCTTTAAATTCACCACGACCAACCTTCTTAGGCAAGTTAGTTTTCTGAATTGTCAACCATTTCTGAGCAACTTTTCTCTGTGAACGTTGATGATCAGCATCCCATATCTTCTCGCAAGCTTCAAGATCAACAGTAAAGTTATCTGAGCGAGGAGGAATAGCAAAACATTTTTCTATGTCCTTCGGCTTGAGACTGCAAACCACTCTTCCATCAACCGATCTGATCTGTCGTGAAGACGAGTCATAATGCTTAATGCAAGCAAGTACGAACTCAAGATCAAAGATAGTAACAGGGATGGATGCCGCTGCCAGCAACCCGGAACGCTCAAGATTCCTCATCGAATTGCTGCTAACACCTTCTAAACTGCTCAGATTGACCACTGGATAAACATGATTTAGGTCCGTATCTGAAGTCTTGGTGAAATTATGTATAAGGACTGATTTCACCTTGTAATCAATGAGATTGAACTGCATTTTGAAAATGATGACTTTTGACTGTAAAGTCGAATATGCTTGAAGAACTTTCTGAAAAACTCTGGACAAGGCTAAAAATAGCTTCTGACAGACAAAATTTTCGAAGGAATTCTGGAACATGGGTTTTGTGCACAACTGAATTCTGAACAAACCCAGATAGCTGGATTCTCAAAAAAAATGTGATTTAAGCCCACATGCAAAGAAATTCTCGGAAAAAGGCTCAGAGCTTCAGAATGAAGACTACGGGGCGATTTTCTCGAAAAAATCTAAGAAGTGGGTCTTGTTGCAAACGCTGAAATATGAGAACCCAGATGATCAGATTCTGAATATGTGTTGAATTACTCTGGCATGCGAAGAAAGTACCTAAGGTGAGAAATAGAACAAATAAGACAGAAGATAGAAAGTTTTGCTTGTCTGCTTCTGAAAAATCTGCAAATTTCTTCTTCGAATCTTTATAAAACCTGCATGCAAAGTGGAAATGAAGTCTAGAATTGACTTCCTCTGAAGAATCTGAGCTCGTAGCTTCGAAGAACGCTGAAAACGGACACCTGAATCACCTTAAGCTTGCTGGTCGCTCAAAAGAATACAAGCTTTCAGAGCAAAAGATGATGCAATAATGGACGCCATCTTTGAAATATATAGAATTTCATCATAAGAAATTCGTACTAAATAAAGCATGCATTAAAATGGTGCTTAGCTTCTCATTGGACCTCATAATAGTTAACTGGAACTCAAACAAGCTCAATAAGTGGATGTGCTTTAGGGTTTGCCTTTCAAGTCTTCAGTTTAAACTCAACCATGCGACTTTAGCTTCAGTTAGCATCCTTATCAAGTTCGCCATCCTTCACATTTGCTTTGGATTCATCAATTTGACCTAAAGCAACCCTTTTGATAACTTCAGTTAACAATTTTGATTGAGATAAAGAATTCGCCATCTTCAACCTTGCTTTATCTTCACAACTTGACCTAAGGCGTGCCCTTTTGCAAACTTCAGTTAACAATAAGAATGGGATAAGAGATTCGCCATATTCATGCAATAAATAAGCTAAAAATAGCTAGCCTTTTGGAAGTTCAGTTAGCCTTCAAGAATGCGCCAACTTCATGCTTTAATCAATTATAATCTAAAAATAGCAACCCTTTTCAAACTAAAGTTGCTATAGCCTTGAAAAGTGCGCCATCTTCACTATTATCTTGCTTCACTTTTCAAAAACTAAAAATAGCGACCCTTTTCATGAGTGAAGTTATCAACTTCAAATTCGCCATTCTTCACTAAAAATGCTTCATGCTTCACAAATAATGCTTCATGCTTCAATTCGTCCCTTTTGAACTTCAGTTGACATTTGATGAAGCGCCATTTTCACTAAAATCTTCACAATTTTGACCAAAATCGCCATGCATGCAAACTTCAGTTGACATTCAGTAATAAACTTCAGTTAAACTTAACATGCAATCAAGTTAACTCAACATGCAAGGTAGTTAACTGAACATGCAAACCAGTTAACTCGACATGCAAACTGAAAGATCACTCCACATGCCAATATCTGAACTAAAAAGATGACAACCCGGAAATGCGTTCAAATCTAAGCTGTGATCGGAACTCCTGGATTAAAGGCGTCCATTCGGCTCTCTTCGAAAATTCAAATTTGAACTCTTGGGCGAATTCGAGACTTAGCCAAATTTCATGAAAATTTAAGCTAAAAACCTCTGCCGGGACCTCTGTTCATCCTCTGACACCGGTTGACTGACTTCTCCGATTGGCTGGCTGACAGGTGCATCGCAAAGCTTGGTAAAAACTGATCAAATGATATCTTGAGTACGTTATAAAGCCCGACATCCCGAAGGCTCAAAATCAGCCTTTTTCAAAGTTGCGCTTTTTCACTGACTTAGATCAAATTTTGACTTACGCATTTGAGCGAAGGCAAAAATAAAATCCTTCATAACCTGTTTTATCAACTTCGGAATTTGGAACTGGGTTCAGCGCAAAGCTAAGCTTCGTTAACACGGCGGTACCAAGGCATTTCCCGAGAAACATCATCGAGGGGTGGCAGAAGCCCCTTTCAAAGTTACTCTTGCCATTTCCGGACTTAGCCATTTAAAGGAAGCGATAAAATAATATAAAACTTCCATGGTAGAGACATTTTACGATCGGCCGGAGGCGAATTGTGAGCGTAACACGGACACTAGGCATACGAAATCATCGGAAAGCGTAAAGACACGAAAAGCTTGGAAGCCTTTCCACAATGTGCTCTTTTGCTTTTTCCTCTGATATTTTGACTAAGATTTAACCCTACGTTTGACCTCAGGTTCAGATGCTTCAGCAACTCAGATTCACCCTCTGACGGATGCGTCGCGAAGCTCGAACAAAAATGAGACAAACATCTTGGGTGGCATTTAGCCAAAAACCTTCATTTGGCACCTCAAAAAGATGGGCGCCATTTCCAAAAGCTGCGCTTTTCTCCAGTGTTAGCCAATTCTCGCTTACGCCTCGTTTTGCGCTGTATCTTCTGTAACTTGCTCGAAACAGGTCCGTCTGACAGGCTTGATAGCTCACTGCGAAGCTGACGTGATGCCGGACAAAAGTCTGCTGGAGGTGACAAACCCTAAAACAGGATCTGAGCCCCTAAAAGATAGGGCGCCTATTTTAGAATGTGCTCCCTTCTCCAGAGTTAGAAAATTTTGATGTTTTTCGTTCAGATTTTCATTTTTCTTAAATCTCTTCGGTAACAGACTGACATAGTACTGACACCAATTCCATATTCGAAAACCCCAAAAACGACCATTTGACGACACTTTAACAAGATTAAGACTCAATTAAGCAAAATGCCTTAGTGAAGCAAAAATTTTGGTTTTAAAACATTAATCATACGGTAGCTACTCCTACAAGTATGAAAATCTTGATCTAGAATACAAACAAGGAACATGGTGAATTTGAGCAGTGTAAACAGTGGCTCCTTACACTACTTTGGCCAAAGTGTTCTCATTCAGTACTTTGAATGAAGTTCATTTGATTCACATACACCTCTACTACTTAGTTTGGATCCTGACTGTTCATATACTATATGTAATTTCCTTCTCTAGGTAATCCCTAACCTCATAAATAGCCTATTTCTCTTTGAAAACCCTTCTATGATATCTTAAGGATATTCCCATCCATGGTATAAGCTTTCCTAGTCCATGAGTTAACTTAACATAGACAATCCATCCACTACAAAAGACAATCTAGTTCCAAGTGTAACTCTATAATCTAGAGAGTAGCTATATGAGCTTCTTCTATTTATGGACCAATTATTCATAAATGACCGACTCTAATTAGTACTATATCATACTAATAAGCGGTTCCCATAAAAGAGAATAACCACATCGGTGATTGATCTCAATCAAAGCATAATCATAGCAATAGATGCTTCCCTTTGAGAGTGTACCCCTTTTAGTAAAAGAGCTAATCAAAGTAGAGTCTTGTCAACAATGACCTCATTTCAAGAGTGTAAAGTAATTAACCAAGTAACTACTTTAACTCACTAGGTGTCCCACCTATGTTTCCAATCATATAGAATTCCATAAGCTCAAGTTTTTTACTCACCCACATGGGAAAATCTCAATATCAATATTCCCTTCCCATTCTTAGGATTAACAATCCTATGAGTAGACACTAGCTATCTGAGTTAAATCAATAACCTAGATAAGAGTAACACTTATGCCACCCATGTTTAATCATATATAGTATATAATACCTATAATAAACACCAATCTCCTCTTATGGAGTACATACAAGCACATCATAAAAATAACATAAAGCTTCTTTTCCCTTTTCAATGACATTTAAAATTCTCTAAATGCAAGTACTTGGAGAAGAAAATTCAAGCATACATGGAGAACAATTCATTCATAATTTAAAATAACAAAGAAGAATATCCTCGTGCCTATTATCGCTTGTCCAATAAATTGACAACAATGCAACCTCTCCCAAACAACAACAAGCTTGACAATGGCTCCTCAAGATTGTTGGGAATAGGATGCCATTTAATTGCAATCCTAAACATATTTCATGTATCTCCTAAGTCCTTAGAAAGTGTTCCCCAACACTAGGATTAGAAAGAGATTAAATTTGAAGGAAATGAACATGTAAATTAGCATTTGTAATTATTCCTAGATGATAGGAACATGTGAGGGCGTCCAAGAAGAGTTCCTAAATAATAAGAGGACATGGGGCGCCCACATGGAAGGTGGAACCCACCTTGCTCAAGTTAACTATTTGGAGAATAGATAACACTTCAGTAATGCATGTAAAGATCCTAAAAATTAGGGATTGATATTTACATGAGTGGAGTTTAGTTTAGTTCAGTTCAATTTAGTTCAGTTATGGTTCAGTTATCTTCAATTGCATGTAGTTAGTTATAGTTGAATGTCAGTTGACTTCAGTTGCATGACAAATAACAGGTGGACACATTCAATTAAGTGGGGATGATCAATCATGCATATTGTTTGCATGAATTGATGAAGAGATATGTTTCTGTTAAAAAGATTGACTTGGACCCACCTTGGGCGACGAAGTTGGCATCTTTGAGTTAACACCTTTTGCATGAGAAGATATTTACAAGGCTGAGTTAAGTGGGCCCATTCTTGGGTGCCAACTTTGAGGAGAAGCTTGGAAGATACTTTCTTGACCAATGATCAATTAGGAGTTCTATTTGGGGCGCCTAAATTGAGGAGACTTTTGTTTTGACTTCATGTTATAGTGTCAAACTCTACCTGCCCAATCTAGGCATAGATATATGTGAGGAGCTTTGTGCTCTTGTTTTGATTAACTCTTTGGAGTTTACAATGCTCATAATTGTCTATTAATTGCAACAAGTTGAAGAGAGTTTCATCAGAGTTTATTGCAGGTTGTGAAGAAGAATTTTTGAAGGCAAAGGAAGCATATCAAGCAAAGGATTGATACATTATTATTGTAATCTTGTTCTAAGGTTAAATAATATAAGCATTATTGATTTTGGTGGTTGATTTTTTTCCCTAAAGGGTTTCTCCACGTATATGTTGTCTCACTTCTATCTTCTTGTCTCATTCTTCTACAATCTTTTGTCTCTTTCTACAATTGGTAAAATTGATCTAAAACATATAATCATACACAAAGAATTGTGACAAACAACACTTAATTAAATCTACAGTCACATAGGTTTACAAGTTTTAAGCTACAATTTCACCTTCATTTTCAACATTTGGTATCAGAGCTAACGGTTGGGTAGAGTTTGGGATTCCTTTCTCTTAAAAGTTTGAAGGTTTTTTGGCTGTAGTGGGAGCTTTTACTATTGTGTTATTGTTGATTTTTAAAAGAAGTATGTTACAATGAGTTCTAATTCTTGTTTAGCTATTGAAAGATTCAATGGATCTAGTTATGAGATGTGGAAACTAAAAATGGAGGATCTCCTTGAGGAGAGAGATCAGTGGTTAGTTGTTTGTAATGAGACAAAGTCACCTATAATGATATCAGATGAGGATTGGGCTAAGCTTGATAAGAAGGCAAGAGGGACCATAAGATTATGTCTTGTTGATGTTGTTCTCTCGAATGTTTCAAATGAAACTACCGCATATAAACTGTGGAAGAGGATAGGTGATATCTATCAAACCAAAAGTCTTACTAATAAGTTGTATCTGAAAAGACAGTTGTATTCTGTAAAGATGAAAGATGGTGATTTTGTTGCACATCATTTAAATGCTTTTAATTTGATTCTAAGTCAGATATCATTTGTATATGTAAAGCTAGAAGATGAAGATAAATGCATTTTGTTACTCTGTTCTTTACCAGAATCTTAGGAAAATCTAATTGTTGCTATTAGTGGTAGCAATGTAGATCCTAAGATGGACAATATAATTCCTACTCTCCTATTAGAGGAGATGAGGAGGAAGTCTAAAACGAGATCCCAAGATGCATTGTTTGTAAGAGGTAGGCCTAAGGAAAGGAAACCTAAGGGAGACAAGAAAGGAAAGGGTAATTCCAAAGGACAGTCTAAAACCCCTAGTAAGAGTCAAGTAAAGTGTTGGAATTGTGGGAAACATGGACATGTAAAGAAGGATTGTAAGAACAAGAAAAAGAGTTATGATGCTTCTACAAAGAAATCCTCGGATGATAGTAATGATGCATTGGTCATTTCATCTAATATTGTTTGTGATAACTCTTGGCTTATTGATTCAGGCTACTCCTATCATATGACTCCTAACAAGGAGTGGTTCACTAAGTATATTGCATATGATCGAGAGAATGCATTCTTTGGAGATAATAGCACAAAAAAGGTTGTGGGAAAAGGAGAGGTAAAGTTGTGTTTCAATGATGGTAGGGTTAAGACCCTTAATGATGTTTTACATATTCCAATTTTTTGCTAGAAATCTCCTTTCTATATCTAAGTTCAATGATTCTAGAATGCATGTGACATTTGACAAAGGTGGTTGCAAATTGGTGAAAGGGAATATGGTGGTTGCTAAAGGATCTCGGATTGGGACTTTGTTTAAGCTTAATACCTCCAATTTGAATAAATCAACCAATGTAACTGAAGCTAAAAATACATGTATGTTGTGGCACTATAGATTGGGCCACATTGGTGAAAAAGGTCTTAGGACCATTCTTAATAAGAAATTAGTTGATGGTATTCTTGATTATAATATTGGAAAAAATGATTTTTGTGAGCATTGTGTTTGGAAAACAATCTAGATCTTCATTTCCTAATGGAACAAATAAAGCTAAAAGATTATTAGAGATTATTCATTCAGATGTAATGGGCCCTATGGATATTGACTCTATTGGAAATTCTAGATATTATGTCACACTTATTGAGATGTCTCAAGATACACTTGGATCTATTTTATGCATAACAAATCTGATGTGTTTGATAAGTTTAAAGAATTTAAGGATTTGGTTGAGAAACAATCAGATCATAAGATAAAAGTGTTGAGATCAGATAATGGTGGTGAATATTGTTCTAGGGAATTTGATGATTTTTGTAAGCATGCAGGAATTGTGAGACAAAAAACTACTCCATGTACACCTCAACAAAATGGAGTAGCAGAAAGGATGAACCGAACCTTAATGGAAAGAGCTAGGAGTATGTTAAGTAGTGCTAATCTAGATCGATGCCTTTGGGTTGAGGCTATAAGTGCTTCTTGTTATTTAATCAATAAATCCCCTAGTTCATCTATTAAAGATAAAACCCCTTATGAAATGTGGTTAGGTAGAAACCTAGTGTTGCACATTTATGGATCTTTGGTTGTGAGGATTTTGTTCATGTGCCTAAAGAAAAGCGGTCTAAGTTGGATCCAAAAGCATAGAAATGCATATTCATAAGTTATGGTGAAAATTTAAATGGTTACAAGCTTTGGAATCCTCTAACCCAAAAAATTATTTTATCTAGAGATGTGATTTTTAGGAAATTTAGAACCTATTTAGGAGAAGAATAACCAAAAGAGAAGGATACTTCTTGAACAGTGCATTTTGAGAAAAAACTGAGAAGCATGAAGATGCACATGTTGAAGAACAATTGGATGGATTGGATGAGGAGAGTTCACAGAGTTCTTCTGAGATAGATGCTTATGATGAGCATAATGAGGAACAAGAAGAACCCCCTTTGAGAAGACCCACAAGACAACGAAATCCTGTTGATAAGTATAGCCCACCTGATTTGCATTGTATATTTGCTTTGATGAGTACTAATGATGAACCTGGATCTTACATGGAAGTTGTTTCTTCAAATGAGAACAAGCTTTGGTCACAAGCTATGCATGAGGAAATGGATTCCTTGGATACTTGTGACACATGGGATCTTGAGAGTTTTCCCAAAGGAAGAAAGGCCATTGGTTGTAAATGGATCTTTAAAAAGAAAATTAGAGCAGATTGTAATCTCAAAAGGTACAAGGCTAGATTGGTAGCCAAGGGCTACTCCTAGAGAGAGGGAGTTGACTTTAATGAAATATTCTCTCTTGTTGCTAAATTAACTTCTATTAGATTATTTTTATCTATTGTTGCTGCTTATGACTTTGAGATAGAGCAAATGGATGTGAATTTTTTTTTTTGCATGGGGATCTTGATGAGGAGATTTATATGAGGCAACCTAATGGTTTTGTTGTAAAAGAAAAAGAAGAATTGGTTTGCAGGTTAAAGAGATCTTTATATGGATTGAAATGGTCACCAAGAATGTGGTACCGGAAGTTTGATGCTTTTGCATTGAAAATTGGTTATGTTGGGAGTGAGGAAGATCATCGTGTTTACATAAAATGTATTGATGACCAACTTTTAATTATTATCTTGTATGTTGATGACATGTTTATTGGTAAAAACAAGGTAATGATCAAAGAATTGAAAGCACAACTCTCTAACACATTTGAGATGAAAGATATAGGGGCTGCAAAATATATCCTTGGTATGAAGATCAACAGAGATAGAGGTAA
Source organism: Sequoia sempervirens (assembly GCA_007258455.2). Classification (NCBI taxonomy): domain Eukaryota; kingdom Viridiplantae; phylum Streptophyta; class Pinopsida; order Cupressales; family Cupressaceae; genus Sequoia; species Sequoia sempervirens. Next base: position 26,198 of record VDFB02220161.1, read on the forward strand.
CAAAAATCTTTGCTTAAGTCAGAACAACTATGTTAATACTATTTTGAAACGGTTTAACATGTAGTATAGTAAACCAATTAATATTTGTTTATCAGTTGGCACGAAGTTAAGTTTAGACATGAGTCCTAAATATGATTTTGATTGTGAGGAAATGTTTGAAATTCCATATGCTAGTGCAATTGGTAGTTTAATGTATGCAATGGTTTGTGCGAGACCAAATATAGCCCAAGTAGTGGGAGTTCTAAGTAGGTTTATGTCTAACCCTAGTAAATAACATTGGACTTATGTTAAGAGGGTGTTTGGATATTTATGAGACACTTCTAATTACTGTTTTGTTTATCATGGTGCTAATGATATTGATATTATGCACATATCATTGGACATATAGGGTTTTGTTGATTCAAATTGGGCAAGAGACCTGGATAGTCAAAGGTCGACAAGTGGCTATGTGTTTACTTTGTTTGGAGTTGCAGTAAGTTGGATGAGTAAGAGGCAACCCACAGTTGCTTTGTCCACCATAGAAGCAGAGTACATGGCTGCTACACATGCCTCTAAAGAGTCAGTTTGGTTACAAAGACTTGGGAAAGGTATTGGTTTTAATTGCAAGCAAATTAAACTTGAATGTGATAGTAAAAGTGCTATTTGTTTAGCCAAAAATCTTGTGTATCATGCTCGTACTAAGCATGTTGATGTTCAGTATCACTTTGTGTGAGAAATGGTTGAGAGTGGGAAGGTATTGATTGAGAAAGTTGATACTTTGATCAATGTTGCAGATTATCTTACGAAACCAATTCCTACAGATAAGTTCTCTTGGTGAAGAAAGGCCATTGGCCTTGAGTCCTATACTTGATTTATAATAGTGATTCCTTGTTTAGGATAATTGCAATGTATAATGTCAAGTGGGAGATTGTTGGGAATAGGATACCATTTAATTGTAATCCTAAACATATTTCATGTATCTCCTAATTCCTTGGAGAGTGTTCCCCAACACTAGGATTAGAAAGAGATTAAATTTGAATGAAATGAACATGTAAATTGACATTTGTAATTATTCCTAAATGATAGGAACATGTGAGGGCATCCAAGAAGAGTTCCTAAATAATAGGAGCACATGGGGCGCCCACATGTAAGGTGGAACCCACCTTGCTTAAGTTAACTGTTTGGAGAATAGATAACACTTCAGTAATGCATGTAAAGATCCTACAAATTAGGTATTGATATTTACACACTACTGAATTTGTCTCCATTTTTTGACGAACGTTTGTTGGTCGTTCGATAAATATTTGTCAGAAAAGCGATGAAATGACGAAAATAATTTTGTCGCTATTTTTTCGTCAAAATTCCGACGACGCATTATACGTCGAAATAACAGCGTAGATTTGTCGGTCGTCAGCATCATAAAATGACTCGAATGTTCTTCAGAATATCAATGAAAACCTTGTGTATCCACCGACAAATTACAACCAAAATGCAATTGCAATGGCTCTTCTGAAGTGTTGAAACAACACCAGAAGTTCGTCACCATTTCGATGAAATGGGCAAGAGTTACAACGAAGCCTTCATCACAGCTAAGCAACTTCGTCAGACCTTTTATGTGATTCGTCGGTAGCGTTCATTGAAATTGCGACGAAATGGGCAAGGAGTTACGATGAAGCATTCGTCTCAGCTAAGCAACTTCGTTAGACCTTTTATGTGATTCGTTGGTGGCCTTCGTCAACATTGCGACGAGATGGGCAAGGAGTTACGACGAAGCCTCCGTCACAGCTACTAACTTCATTGGACCTTTTCTGTGATTCCTCGGTGTCCGTTGAAATTGCGATGAAATGGGCAAGGTGTTACGACGAAACCTTCGTCCAGCTAAGCAACTTCGTCGGACCTTTTCTATGATTTGTTGGTGGACTTTGTCAAAATTGTGACAAATTGGGCAAGGAGTTACAATGAATCCTTCGTCGTAGCTATAGCAACTTTGTCAAACCTTTTTGGTGATTCGTTGGTGGTTTTTATCGAAATTGCAACAAAACAATGCAATTTTTTTTTAAAAATATATTTGTTGAAATGTACCATCGCGGAGACTCTTGGCAATGACCACCGAAGCCAACCCATCAATGAGAGATCAATCATTGGTATAGGATAGAAAACTCACTCTGATAGTCCATGTCTTGCCGATGACTTTCGTCAGTAAGACAAATCCAATGTCACACCGATTTGACCTCTTCAGGAGTTTTGAACACTGCTAGTCATCAGCAAGACATTTTGAGGGTCTCGTCGATTAAACAAGTGTCTAAGAGAAAGTAAACAAATGGAACCTATTAATTTTCTTATTTTCGGGTTCTTTAAATCATAGAATAGATACCATCTTCTTGTGTATAATGTACTTATATTCAGATTTGAATTCGAGACCAATTATCATTGCTTATTCCATTTTACTTGCACAAAGTATTCTATATGCAATATATTGATAATGCCAAATGATTTATGGTGTTGTACAACTCTACCTATCATCACAGTTCTGTTGTTCCCCCCGAGAGAATCCTGCAAAGACAAGTTTACAATACCAAGTCAAATAATATGAAAAAGACTTACTTCCATACAAATTAAATGATTATTCTCACAATGCAATTGTCTAATTACAACAATAATTCCATGAAAGGTTATCCATGCTTCATAAGAGATGACTGATCATACATACAGACTACAAGATGCATAGAAAAAGCATTACACTTGAGAACAACCAAGGGCTAACAGGGAAGGAGTTAAGAAACAACTCTACCTATCATCACAGCTCGTTCCCCGAGAATCCTACAAAGACAAGTTTACAATACCAAGTCAAATAATATGAAAAAGACTTACTTCCATACAAATTAAATGATTATTCTCACAATGGCAATTGTTCTAATTACAACAAATTCCATGAAAGGTTATCCATGCTTCATAAGAGATGACTGATCATACATACAGATCAGCAAGATGCATAGAAAAAGCATTACACTTGAGAACAACCAAGGGCTAACAAGGGAAGGAGTTAAGAAACGTCTAGGATTGAAGAGAAAATGTGTAGGGAAAATGTTGAGTAGTGTTAAGAGAACAGAGCTTGTAGAACATGTTCTTGACCTAATCAAGCTCTTGAACAACTTAAACAAAATTAAAATACTAACACATACATGAGACATGTAATGAACTTCCAATATCTACTATCTTTTTCATTAATGCAAAGGTATGTAAAGGAGAAATAATTATAATTGTAACACTATTCATAGTCTAGTAAATTATGTTCATAATTTGTATTCAATGGACCTCAGTTTTATCATTATACTGCCCATCTAATACCATATTTTAATCTGTGGTTCAACTATCTCAGATCTAAAGAAGCACCTTCAATTAACCATTTAAAGTACTATAAAATAAGGTAAGACTTTTACTTGAGAAAGATTGGGTACACTTGTAGGATTAAATTTCAATCATCGTGATTTATTGGCAATACGATTAACAACCTAAATATATGAAGTAATGGATGACTACAAGTTAGTGAAATGGTCCTTAATATATGAGTGGTTTGTAAATTGATTGGTAGAAAAAAGGTTACAAATAGATCTACATGAAAAATTATGAGGACAATCTTCAATCATCAAAATAGATGAAAAGTGCAAAGGAAAGAGTCGAGCTACATCTCTAGAGCCTAAAAAAACACATGCAAGAAACATAAAAAAAAGAACAAACTAGTTTTTGGATGAATACAAAATGGTGCCTTCAGCAAGTGATTCATATGCTTTCACACCTTACACAGGACATTAAGAAGATTTTAGTCTTCCTCTGTGAAATTAACTACTTACAGAATAAACCCAAAACCAATATTATATACCTCCATGTCTAGCCGAGGGTAGGTATAAGAGAAAAAAAAAATTCAATGCAATGCCAAAAAATATCAATGTGTATGTAGGTTTGTATTACTCAAAATATCATTTCACTGCCTAAGGAAAAATACCAAAGTGATGTTTTAAATTTCAATCTTGACATAGGCTCCCTAATTGCTACACATGCATATACAAGCATTATTCAAGCTCTAAACTATTCAAATATTAAGGATTTAATTAGTTATAAGATGGAAAGTTGTTGTTTAGACATAATCTATCATCTTTTACATATCTTTATTCACTCCTAGCGCTTCATAAATTTGTGTAAATGAGACAAAAATGTGAATCTTTTATGACAAAGAAAATTCTTAAAAGGAGGGGAGAGAGAAAAGGGTAGGGGCAAGAGAATGCTTGAATGTATAGCAAAAGTATAACATTTTGATCATTATAACAATGAAACGAATCTTAAGTTTGAAGCATTAGTATCATTTTACAACATTTATGATCAAGAATGAATGTAAGTAGAGAAACTTTTGCATACCTAGATGGTACATGTCTAATTTTCACCTATGGGCTCAATGGAGGCAAGGTAATCCATGCTTTCAGGTGTTCTCAAAGACCAAATGGAGGAACATTTGTATTAGGGTTACATATTTTCTAACTTGTTTGCTTCTTGTGCAGCTATAGGGGAAAATTATGTTAATTCAACACGTGGATTAAATGTGGCTCCAAAGAGGGTTGAGCCTAGCATGGGTGTTCAGTTTTTTTTTCATTTGTGTCTTTTCCTTGTTTTCCCCTTTTTCTATTTTGTTTTCCTTGTACCCCTTTTCTTTTTGTTCTGTCAGGGGCGGAACCGGAACCGAACCTAAACTCTGAAACTTTTTTGAAGTTCCAGGTTCTGGTCCCATCCCGGTTCCGGTTCCGCTGGCCTTTTTTGTTTTTCTTACCTTTGTTCTCTTTTATGTGGTCAGGGGGTGTTTCCTCCCCTTCTTTTTCTTCCTTTTATGTCCCTTTTTCGTCGTCTTTTCATGTTGTTGGAGGCGGGTTCAGGACGAAATCCGAACTTGAAACTTGATGAAAGTTTCAGTGTTGGATTTGTTTCTGCCCTTGCCCCCGCTGTGTTTTTCCTAGGATTAGTTTTGGTTCCAATCCTACCTTGCTTTCTTTTGTTTGGGCATTTTCTTTGTTTTACCGATCCCATTTTGGTTTTCATCCCGGCCCCGATCCGCCCGTTCTTTTCTATTTTTTCTCTGTGGTCGTCAGTCGGGGGATGTCTCCTCCTCTTAGATCTTCCTTGTGTTTTCTTTCTTCCTTCTTGCTTTGAGTCGCCGGAGGTGGAATCAAAACAAAATCTAAACTTGAAACTTTGGAAAAGTTTTAGGTCTAAATTTGGTTATGATTCCGGTTCCGCCGACTCTTTGGTCTTGCCCCGTTCCGACTCCGGTCCCGTTTTGGTTTTCATCCCGGCTCCGACTCTGCCAAAGCGTTCAAACTCGAGAAACATTGAAGAGCTCACATCGATTGTCTTGCCGACCTGATAGGGTCTTGCCAAAATGAAGGGAGCTCAGGGAGAGTGGAGAAGTTCGCTATGAAGTCTCACCGATAGGGTAATGTCTCATCGACAGGAAAGGATGTCTCAGTGAAAGGAGACATCATCGGTGTGAGGTCTTTTCGATCAACTGTAGTCTAGCTGAAATGAAATAAGCTCTCGCTGAGACAAGGAGGCCTCACTGAGAAGTCTTGCTAACATAGCGATGTCTCCCTGACAAATGAAGGAGCTCGGGAAGAATGAGGGAGCTCACTGTGACGTCTCGCCGACATAGGGATGTCTCCCCGAAATAAAGTGATCTTGCTGAGAGAGTTGCCTTCGGTGTAATCTCTCGTCGACAAGAAGAGGTCTCACCGAAAGAAATAGGAGATCGGGGAGATGTCTCGGCGACTAACAGAGGTCTCAGCAAAAAAGAGTGCCTTCGCCAAGAAATGAAGACCTCGCTATGAGGTCCCGCCGACACATGGGTGTCTCGTCGACGGAAGGCACAGTGGTATAATGATAGGGGTTTGGCGTGAGGTCTTCCTGATTTGCCAATGTCTCACCGAAAGAAATATTTGAGCCTGGAGAGGTGGTTTGTGTTCGCCAGAGGTCTCATCGATGCGAAAGATCACGCTGACATAGATGACATTTCCATAACGTCTGGCCGTCAGAGTGATGTCCTGCCGACAAGTGAGGTCTCAACAATGGAAAAGGATATCAGTATGACTAATGGAACCCGCTATGACCTCTTTCTAATGAATTTTTGTCTTGTTGATGGTGTATATGATAGCGATAGGACTCTTGGCGCTCGCTATGACTCTTGCCGAATGTGGGTGTCTGGGCGATGAAATGTGCATATCGGTATAACTCCTGCAACTCGATATGAAGTCCTGCCGACAGTCCCAAGCTATGTTGATCGTCCTGTGAAGCATACTCGCATTGGGGATACACAATTAGTGTCTCACCGACATGCGATGTTGTTTGAGGGACCCTTTGACCGTCTGGAGTCTATGGGGCATGAGTTCGACCAATCAGATGGGAGCTAAGGATGCACCATGAGCCGTTTGACTACCTAACTCCCCCTGTGGACGAGATCAACAGAGCATAAGCAACGTGTATCTGATTTGAGAATAAAGCGATGAATCAAATTGATATCCATAAGGTGTCATCGAGCAACAGAAAGGCGGAGACCACAGGGACAGCTGGGATGTCAACTGGCAAGAGTTGATCGACATTTATGGTAACGCTCAAAAGCATTCAAAGAGGCTGTAAGGGAAGTTCGAGAGTGGACACGATGACCAGAAGTTAATGTTGTGGTTGCAAAAGATCAAGGAGGCCATTCCTAGAGCAACTCTTCACCGACATAGACAACAGGGATGCAATCGAACACAACATTAACTACATGAAAAGATCTAAAGGTAGATCTTTAAAAAAGGCAGATATTTTTGTAAGCCCAGAGGGGCTGACATATTTTTGTATATAGGGCATTTTTGCCTCTTTGTAAAGGAGTTTGGATTATGCATTATGGAGAGTTAGTGATTTTCCCTAAAATCCTTTCTCAGCTAATGTAGATTTTGTAACTCATTTGAGAGTTCTCCTGATGCTTTTCGAAAGTCTGTGACTTCTACAGTCCTTTCTCAAATTAGCAAACTTTTGTAACTCATTTTGGAGCATGATATATAAAATTTACCTTGGTTACCATTGATGGTTCAATTTGCCTTCTGGTTCTTACAAAATATTGTGCATTTTCAGGTGATTGATCAAGCTATTTCATGAAATATTTCTTTTTCTTATAGCTTTGTCTCATGTTAGCATGCCTTTCTTTGCAAAAGTAGTATTATGTAGGTTACAAACTGTGTTTACCTAATTGCACATGATCTTTTAATTTTTGAAAATCTGCTTTTCCTTCTTGAAAGTGTGTGCATGTCAAACCTGTTTGTGAAACACTTATGCATAATCTACAAAAACTTGTTGTGCAGTCCCATATCCATCATCAGTATTTAAGTGTAAATTGAGTGTCTTATTGTTCTTCTCAGTTCGGTGTATCACCATAGGATTTAGTTTTAATTTTAAAGCATTCTCCTTCTCCCTTTTCCTTACAGAATTAGTAGTTTTAGGTGACACCATAGGAAGTCGGTCTTCTCTGGAGGTTGACCTTTGTTTACAAGAAACCCACATCTTTAGAGGTCTTCCCATGTTACACTGAGGTGTTGAACATCAGGTTCAACAAGGGT
>VDFB02220162.1:0-11181 GCA_007258455.2 Sequoia sempervirens
GAGAAATATTAATATTTAATTATATTGATTAAATATTAATTCATTTATCAAGTTTATATTATAAAGCTATAATTTTAAATTATAACTTAAGGGATTGCCTTGAGGGGTGCGCCCATCATCAGAAGGGGCCAGTTTCACATTTGATTTAAATTAAAATATTCAGCTGAGAACTATGGAGAATTAAAAAGATTAAAATATGAATATTTTAATGAAAACCCTATTCTTAAGGAAATCGCACTTTTCAGCATTAAGAGGGTTTTGCATTGGGATTTGTGCCATTATGAGATTATTGAATTTGATATTGATCAATTTTTGGTCTGAGCCTGAGACTTAGGGTTTCACGTTCGATTCCTTGGAGAACGAGCCATCTCCAGCGGAAAGCAGTTTAGAGAGTGTGCAATATCACTCGATTTATTGCCTACAGAGGTTTTCTTATTTCAGAGGAAACTACAGAGCTTCAGAGGAAATTACATCTTCAGTTATTATCAGTTATTTGCATCCGGATATCATCTAATAACCAGGGCGTACCATTTCAGAGACCTGAATACCAGTGTTTGTGAAGGCCGTACTTTCTAGTGGCTGTTTTCTGACAGGCCGTACAGATCTGACAGGCCGTACATCTTCTCTGGAGGCGTCTTTTGCACAGAGGGTGAAACGCCTTCTTATTTGGCTCCCTGTCAATCCCAGTAGTGGCGCATATCAGAGGATCATCATCTGGCATCTTCAAATTGGAGGGAAAAGGACTCATTTATTGCAGCCGTACCTTTCTGTACCTCAGCAGCAGCAAAAACCAGGTTTTTAAAATATTAAAAATTCTTCATTTAATTTGTTGTATGCATCTGGGCATCATTGTAATCCATAGAAAAGTTGAATAAAGCATACTGGCATCGATATTGTTGCATTTCCAGAGATCTTTGATTTTTAGTGAATTTATTAGCATTTATTGTCAAAATCGTACCTTCTCATTATTGCTTCAAAAACACAAAAAAATCTCAAAAACCTAAAATCGTCAGAAAAACTTGAAATATCACGTAGCAAGTGAATGTGGGGAAACCGTGGGTTTCTACAAAGGGTATCGTGAGCTTGATTCCTCGCCATCCTAGGGTTTGGCCATCACACAAACCGCAGGAAACTGGATACAGCTGCGTAATTACACTCAGACGCGTTCTGTTTAAAAGGCAACGCATTGAGCGGTGCACCGCAAATCATGGCCACGTATGAAATGATGGGTGGCCGGTGGAGAAATGTACATACTGCATGCATGTCCCCATAAATAACCGGTGATCGTGATGATGAACTACTATTAATTCTCGTAGATCTCCCGTGACAACGCCGACCGATGATGTATTACGTTATAGCAATGCACCGCAGATTAGGGACTCCCGAGGAGACCGCCACCACATCGACGGCGACAGGGAGTGATGCCGCCGGGTCACGAGAGCACCTAGATGCTGGTCAATGGACAAACCGGGATAGGGCCCTACAAGGCCTACGTTCACGAGACAGGGGCCCGATGAGGCTATGCCAGAGGAGGATCGGGATGATTTGTTTGCTGATAACCTTATGGCAGCAAACGAGGAGTGGGAGTTGATACCTCCTGCAGTCAGAGAACGGATCACTTTTGACCGTTTTATCACACAGAGGCGTGAACACAATAGGGCTCGTCAGGATTGGAGACCCCGACAGCAGAATAATGACCTCAAACATGCAACTAACAGGTTGAATCTGGTAATGTTTGATGGCAGTGGGAAGATGACAGCCCAAGCTTGGATTAGCAAGCTTGATACATTCCTTACCTTGCGTCCGATGGCTGAGAGAGACGCTATCCGTTACGCTACACTGCACCTCGAGGGAGTAGCTTATGACTGGTGGCATCACGGTATGGTGACGCTACATCATGATAGGATCACTTCATATCAGGAGTTCGTAGACAGGCTGGTTGAGAGATTTGATAGGAAGGATCCGGAGACTTACTTCAGAGATTTGGCACAGTTGAGGCAGAGTGGCAATCTCGAGACATACATCAGCGATTTTCAGAGACTTTTCGTCATGGTTCCGAGCATATCTGAGAGGCGGTTGGTAGTTCTCTTTATGGAAGGTTTGACAGAACCACTTAAAGGCTGGATAAAAGCCTTTGATCCTCCATCACTACAGGAGGCGATGAGGAAGGCACGTAACATGGAGTTCGCAGCCCCGGCAAATAAATTTAACTCCAGGGGTTCTTCATCGTTCCGAGACAACAAGGGGTTTAATAAAAACAATGACAAATCTGATTATAACAAAAACAAATCAGATTATAGAAACGATTCGAAGGGTAAATCAGCCTTCCCACCCTTGGATCGTGAGTCCCTGAATGACCTTCGCAGGAAAAAGTTATGCTTTTACTGCAAGGGACCGTATGATGCCAATCACGATTGCCCTCTAAGACCTAAGGGCAAGGCGAATCGTGTTATGTGGGCATACTATGAAGACTCAGAATCAGAAAATTCAGAGCAGCCTGAGCATTCAGATGAGTCAGAGACAGAGACTCCAGAGCATAGAGTGGAGGTAGAGCCCGAGCTTCAGATACAGGAGGGCAGATTGTCTAGCATTCAGCAGGAGGGTTCTTTCCGGCTCCGTGGTGTATTAGCAGGTCAGAGGGTCATTACCCTATTGGATACAGGAGCTACACATAATTTTATTGATGCTAGGTTCGTTGAGAAACGAGGGCTTATCACAGAGGAGTTTGAGGGCATCAGAGTCAAAGTGGCGGATGGGTACACTTTGAGATGCGAACGCATGATTAGAGATCTTCCATTACGCTTGAACAACTATGAGTTCAAGGCAGATTACTATGTTGTCAATATGGGAGACATCGATTTAGTATTGGGAATGAAGTGGTTGCACTCACTGGAGGAGGTCACACTTCGTCTCAAGGATATGGAAATACGTTTTGAGGTCGACGGGAAGACTCACATTCTTAAGGCAATACGGGACAGCGACCTTAAAACAATTTCTTTTCGCCGAATGGAGCGGCTCATGCGTCATGACATGGTAGAGTGGGCTGCCGAGTGTCATTTAGCACCTTTACAGGAGGGACAGCAAAAGACAGAGTATCATCCGGACATTCAGAAGATCAGAGTCAAGCATGATAAGGTGTTCAGTGATATTCCGCCAGGTAGACCTCCAGATAGAGGGATAGAGCACATTATTGAGCTCGAGGAGGGTGCAAAACCCATCATGATAACTCCTTACAGGCATCCGAAAAGATTGAAGGATGAGATTGAGAAAACTATAAAGGAGTTATTGGCTATGGGTCACATTAGACCTAGTAAGTCGCCGTTCGCTTCTTCTGTTGTATTGGTGAAGAAGAAGGATGGAACGTTGCGCATGTGCATTGATTACAGGGTCCTGAATAAGAGGACAATCAAAAACAGATACCCGATACCGAGGATAGATGAGTTGATTGATGAGCTTCATGGGGCATGTTATTTCACGAAGATTGATTTACGGTCGGGTTATCACCAGATTAGAGTCCGTGAGCAGGACATAGAGAAGACAGCCTTCAGATGTCATTGTGGGCACTTCGAGTTCGTAGTGATGCCATTTGGGCTCACTAATGCGCCAGCTACCTTTCAGTCTACTATGAACAGGGTATTTCATTCTTTGCTGAGGAGGTTTGTGTTGGTTTCTTCGATGACATTCTGATATACAGTCGGACTTGGCAGGAGCACAGCTCATTTGGAAGCTGTAGTGAGCATCTTAAGAGGAGTCCTTATGCGCCAAGGAATCCCCAAGTCGCGACTTAGGGATATTAGTGCTATACCTTAGTCATAATGTCAGTCGCGGATGGAGTCGCGTATATGGATCACGAGAAGATCCGGCGCCATTGTTGATTAATAGCCCCTGCCGTGAACTGACCACCCGGTTAGAGAGGTTTCACCGGTTTGTATGGATTCTACATGAATTCGTGAATGGTTATTCCACGACATACATCCCGATAATGATTTGTTGATGAAGAAGGCGTTTGTTTTGGACTTAGAAGCAGGAGTGTTTGAAGAAGTTCAAAGGAGTTGATGACCACTTGCCTGTTTGTAGCTGGAACTACGAAGCCGTTTGAGCTTACAGTGTGATGCATCGAGGTGAGGAGCATTGAATTAGGTGTTTATCACGGGGACAAGCACCCGATAGTTTATGAGAGCCGCAAGCTCAGAGGACCCGAGAGGTTGTATAGCATATACGACAAAGAGATGCTCGCGATTATGCATGCCTTAGCTAAATTCAGGCAATATCTTGTTGGCAACAAATTTTGCATCAAGACTGATCATAACAGTCTTAGACACTTTTTAGGGCAGCGAGATCTCAATGACAGACAGCAGAAGTGGGTCAGCAAGCTGCGGGCTTATGACTTTGATATTTCGTATATCAAAGGTACTCAGAACGTAGTGGCAGATGCACTATCACGGAGACCGTATTTAGGCACTATGGTTCAGATTGCAGAGGATTGGAGGCATTTGATAGTGGCAGAGTATGCCAAGGACAGTTGGGCCTCCAGCATTGTCGAGGGATCAGCAGTAGATACCAGGTACACACTTGTAAATGATTTGATCATTTACAAGCACAGGATATTTCTGATTCCCGGTTCTGAGGTGAAGAACATGGTTATGAGGGCCTTTCATGATATTCCCACAGCAGGACATCCAGGTTACTTCAAGACTTACAGGCAGATACGGGAGAGGTTCACGTGGAAAGGTCTCAAGAGAGATGTTCTTCAGTATGTCGCATTGAAGTGCTGTTTGTCGTGAGAACAAGCGGAGAACACTCACGGCGGGTCTACTCTGACCATAGATTCACGGCCGAGGAAGTGGAATGTCGATGGATTTTATCACGGGCTTGCCTAAAGCCAAAGAGCGTGATTATATCGTGGTTGTGGATGGAAACTACCACGAAGTATGCCCACTTCTTCCGATCCACCCACGACTTACACAGCTACACAGGTGGCAGAGGTGTTCTTTCAAGAGATATTCAGACTTCATGGGTTGCCTCGGAGCATTGTCAGTGACAGAGATAGCCGGTTCCTGAGTAACTTCTGGCAGGAGGTCTTCAGGCTTTGCGGGACCGAGCTTACCCCGAGCACCAGTTACCATCCACAGACAGATGGGCAGACAGAGATAGTTAATAAGTGGGTGGAGGGATATCTCAGGAACTACATAGCAGGGCAGCAGAAGGCGTGGGTCAAATGGATACATTTGTGTGAGTATTGCTACAACTCGACATTCCATATGACCATTCAGATGTCACCCTTCATGGCGCTATATGGGTATGAAGCGCCGAGTTTCCTTGATCTGTTATTGAGCGACAGTAGAGTGCCGAGTGCAGGAGGTTGGTTGCAGGAGAGTCAGGACACTATGAGGGCTCTCAAGGAGAATATTGCAAAGGCACAAAATCAGCAGAAGCAATACGCAGATCAGAAGAGGACGGAGAGGCATTTCGAGGTTGGTGATATGGTTTACCTCATGCTTCAGCCCTACCGTCAGTCCACTCTTAGGAAGAGTGGGTCAGAGAAAACTTAATGCGCTATTCACGGTCCTTCGGGATCGAGGAGAGTTAGCTGAGGTGGCTTACAGGCCAGGCTTCGGTGAGAAGCGGGGGGTACACAATGTATTTCATGTGTCCACGCGCCTCAAAAGCGTTAGGTCATCGTCGTTGTACCATCGCGGTGTTACCACCCGCCAGATGATGAGGGTAAGTTGATTCACAATGCACGAGTCCATCACGGAGTATAAGGAGAAACGATTCGCGTCGGAGGACTATCGGGGAATATCTGGTGAAATGGAGATTTGCGGTTGAGATCACGACATGGGAGAGTGAGAGGTCTGCCGTATCGGCGGTAGGATTGCTTGAGGACAAGCAATTTACCGAGGAGAAGCCGGGCTGTCATATCCTTCTCGATGACATCTCTCAGACAGCGGGATTGAAGCTGGCCTATCATCACGACCCTCGTAGAAAGGCGATGGGTGGATAGAGGTCATTCCAGACTTAACCGGCTTGATCAGCGAGGATTGATCGATTGTCTTCGTTATTTCGATCGGGAGGTCATTTCTTGATTGCTATTTTAAGCGATTCTTAGCGGCGATAATGGGACCTTTACTTTATTTTGCCGATTTAGGCTGTGGCGGCATCGAGAATCGCACTTGATGCAATACGACATCGAACCGGATCGATAGCGAGGTTAGAAATAAAGGGGAGATATTAATATTTGATGCATTATTGATTTAAATATTAATTGAATGCCGTTATAATATAAAGTTATAATTTAATATTATAACTTAAGTGGATTTCTTGAAGGAATTAAGCCCAACATCAGAAGGGGCCAACAGTCATTATTAAAAGTAATTAAAATATTCAGTGATGGACTATTGAAATATTAAAATATTAAAACGTGAATATTTCATTAAAACCCTATTTTCAAGGGAATCGCACTTTTCAGTGTATTTGAGGATTTTTGCATTGGGGTTTGGGCATTATGAGATTATTGAGTTTGATATTGATCAATTTTTGGTCTGAGCCTGAGACTTAGGGTTTCACGTTCGATTCCTTGGAGAACGAGCCATCTCCAGCGGAAAGCAATTCAGAGAGTGTGCAATATCACTCGATCTATTGCCTACAGAGGTTTTCTCATTCAGAGGAAACTACAGAACATCAAAGATTGTTTACTGACAAAGATTCTTCAGAGTTATTCATCCAGACAACATTTATTTATCAAGGCGCCCTCTGCAGAGACTCAAATACTGAATTCTGAGGAAGCCGTACAAAGTGTAATAAATACAGCAGCAGGCCGTACATTTCTGACAGGCCGTACCAGCATAAGAAATCGTGCTTCTTTGTATTGATTCATACGCCTATCTTCAGACTATATCCTTTCACCATTGGTGGCGCCCACTGTGCTGGAGTCATACTGGATCATCAGATAGCAGGAGAAAGAGTACATTCATTTCTGCCGTACTGTTTTGTACCTTCAGCCGTACCAGCAGATAACAGGTTCTTTTCATAATAAAAATCATTATTCTATCTTGTATGTTGTCAGATCTTTTTAATATGAGGAATATATGAATAATAAAGGATACGCCTTCATTTCTATTTCCATTTCTCAAGCAAATTGAAGTCTGGTATTTTCTATTGAATTTATTTCAATTTTCTGGTAAAGCCGTACTATTCATAAATGCATTAAAAATCCAAAATTTGCAAAAAAATTCACAAAACGTCAGAAAACCTAAAAAAATCAGTTAGATCATTGTCAGAGGGAAACCAGGGGTTTCTACAATCTATACTGTCTACCGAATTATCTAACTGCCTATCTAACCAATCTGAGAGGCTCTAATATGCTAAAATCCAATGGGAAATTTTGCAAAGTCTCATCACTTTTTCCTTCAGTGAGAGGGTTCCAACCATGGCATGCCGCATGAATCTCAATTACTCCACCATATATTTGCAAAGGCAGACCATAATCCAATATATTTGTTGAGTCAAAATAATTACTTAGTTATTATATTATTCACATGGCAGAAAAAATGTCCATTTAATTTCTAGATTCAGAATCCAATTTAAATTTGAAAAAGTCTCTACTACCTAGTATGTGCATAATGTTGGTTTTCCAACTTTTGTTGAGGGCAATTGAGGTCGACAAGAGGTTTTTTTCCAATTCTTCTCTTGTTCTTTGATAGAACTGTTCAAAAAGAACTCTTAGAATTTTATTAATCCAATTTTATAAAAAGGAAAGAATGATATATATCAGTGCCAACAAATGACCAAAGTAGGTCAATAAAAATCAGAAGTATATCCAATAACAATGGCAAGAGGGAGCTAAATATGGGCATTTGGATCTCAATGAAAAAAAAGTCTACAAGCTAAACACCCAACAAAGGAAGATTCTAACATGATAAAAGTAGACAATGGCAATGGAGGGCAAAAGAAAGTTAAGGTAATTTTAAAAAGACAATTGCTTGGAAAAATGTAAAACAGAGACAAACAACAAATATTCTAGTAGACATGATAATGATGATAAACACCACAGAGACCTGAATGGTGGCATTGATTATAGTTTTGTTGTTGTTGGTTCAAGCATAGCTGAAGCTGATTTTCATTCATAGCTCCTTGTATGATTTTTATTTCATTCTGGGTACTTGCTCTAATCAATTCTATGCTCTAGGCGCCCCTTATCCTTGATTTTCAGATTTTAATTTGGAGAACTCAATTTAGTAGTGAGGTTTCCCTTCTCCATGGGCCGTCCCTCCTAGCTATTGTGCATTGGAATATGTGTTGCTTTCTTTGAGCACCATTTTGTGTTATCAATCTCTTGCTTCTTGGGTGTCTATCTCTCTTGTTTCATGAGCATTCAGTTTGTTTAAGATTGGAGCTAATTTGGTGAAGTTATGAGCAATTTATGTGATCTAGTTTGTCGGTTTATATTTTCAGTTTGTTGGTTTTGTATATCAGACCTGGTTATTGTAATTATCTACCATATTTCCTTAGCGTTTTCATTCATAATTATCGCAAGGAATATAGCAGCTCTTTTGGCTTGATTAGAGTAACATTTTGTCATAAAAATCATTGTAAAAGAAAGTATATTGTAATGTTGGTTCAGTAGTACTGATCAGCTCTCTTCCTTTCAGCATTTTATATTTTGTAATTCTCCATTCCCGCTGACTAAGTGGTCGAGTATTTGCTTTCAATATTTAGTTGTAGCTCTTGCTCCTACTGAATAAGTGGTCGAGCTTTCATGGTCGGTTATCCGCCTACTTTACTTTTAGCACTTTACTTTTAGAATGGTCGGCTAGCCGCCTACAGCATTGTATTTTCATTTCCAGTTTATTACTAATGATCCCCTTGCACCGTATGCTCTTGCCTCGCCCACATCAAGATCTTGGTGATCAGAAAGTGAAGACTTCCCATTCAGCTAGTTTTGATTATTGGGCTCACCTTAATGGGTGCATTGCTATTTGGAAAAAATTCAAAAAAAACTAAGGGCATTATTTCAATGATATCAGAGCCCAAGTTCCTGCCATCCCATGAAAAACAGAGTTCAGTTGTCAAATGAGTGACAGAGAAGTCAGAAACTACACCAGAGGTCAGGAAAGAGTTCAGTATCAGAATCCACCAGTTCCAGATGCACAGACTTTTTTCAGAGGCTTTGAGAGAAAGTGGTAAAGTAATTGAGACCATGTCAAAAGGAGGTAGACTGTCAATGGAAGAAAGAGAAGCAAGAGCTGAAAAGAAGTTTGACACCATGTTGGACATGATGTCACACTTACTGGCTAAAATGGATCAGCATGTAACTCAAAATCAGTCCCAACCTCAATAGAATCATGTTAGTGAGAACAGTGCTTCAGAGACAAATGGAAGAGATAGAACTATTGGCCAGCATGTTGCAACCACTAGAGGATCAGCCTCTAGACCTCTCATTCTGAATTTCATTCCAACGGAAGAACCACCAACTGAAGCTAAGATGTCTTTGGCGGATGAAGTGAGAAATAGCTACATGGAGTATGCCTCGCTTCAAGCAGAGATTCGTAATGCTATATCACTAGATCAATATATGAATCAAAAGAAGAGAAGAGGGGGCGGAAGGAATGATTATCATGCTCCTATGGCTCCTAGAACGGACTATCATCAAGCCCTTGGCAAAGTTACCTTGGCTCATTTTGATGGGAGTGATAAGTGTTCAGCAAGGTCGTGGGTGCAAAAGCTTGATAACTACCTTTCATTGAGACCGATGCCTGAAGAAGATGCCATCAAATTCACCACTTTACACTTGGATGGAGCTACTCACGAATGGTGGTATCATGGTTCGGTCACTCTTGGCCGTAACCTCATTCATACCTATGAAGAATCCACAAACAAGTTGATAGAAAGGTTTGATACCAAGGATCTTGAAGTGAGATTCCATGAGTTGGCACAACTGAAGAAACATGGTTCACTTGACTAATATGTTGCTGATTTTCAAAGGTTGTTAGTGATGGTGCCCAACATCACTGAAAGGAGGCTTGTTGTGTTGTTGACTGAAAGATTGATGGAACCATTGAAGGGTTGGGTCAAAGCCTTTGATCCACCAACTCTTGATGAAGCAATCAAGAAATCAAGAAGCATGGAGTTGGCTGCCCCAAGGCCAAAATTTCAGTCCAAATCCTTTAGTCACAAAAAGGATAAGAAGCATTCTTCAAATCAGCCTAAGAAGTTCCCTCAGAAGTTGACTGATGAGTTCCGTGAGCAGTTAAGAAAACATGGAGTTTGTTATACATGCCGTGAGCCTTGATCAAAAGGTCACAAATGCTATGGAAAGGGAAAATCACATCACATGGAAGCTTATTTTGATTCCGGATCAGAATCTGATATATCTGATCAGCAGTATGAATCAGTAGGTAGTGATGAAGAAGAAGCTCCAGAAGAGGAACCAAAAGACAATGGAGGAGGGAGCGCTTTGGCACAACTCTCAAGCTTTCAAAAGAATGAGTCTTTTCAAGTTCGTGGAGTGATTGGATCGCAGCGAATTGTTGCTCTAATTGATACTGGAGCAACTCATAACTTCATAGACGAAGGGTTGGTTGCAAAGAGACGCCTCAAGACGGAGGAGTTTGAAGGCTTCAAAGTGATGGTGGCCGATGGATTCACATTGTCTTGCAATAGAAGAATTCCAAACTCTCCATGCAATTGGGCAATTATGAAGTGAAGGATAATTTTTATGTTGTAGGCATTGGTGATACCAATGCGGTGCTTGGAATACAATGGCTGCGATCTCTTGGAGAGATCACCTTGAATTTGCAAACAATGGAGTTGAAGTTCCATTCTGATAGAAAGAAGGTAGTTTTGAGAGGGATGTCAAATGGAGGCCCTCGAACTATATCATTCAAGTAGAGTGGGCAGCGGAATGCATGATCTTACCAGCTGATCAAGTGGAAGATAAGACGCGTTATCATCCTAATATTCAAGCCTTTATCACTAAGAAGAGTAAAGTCTTTGGTAGTATACCTCCTAGGAGACCTCCTGAAAGAGGTTGTGAGCATGTGATAGAACTTGAACAAGGTGCAAAGCCGGTTATCACAACTCCTTACCGCTACCCCAAGAAGCAAAAGGATGAGATTGAGAAGGCTATCAAAGAGCTCTTGGATATGGGCCACATTCGCCCAAGCAAGAGTCCTTTTGCTT
>VDFB02220163.1:0-19619 GCA_007258455.2 Sequoia sempervirens
TTAGGGTGGTCAGACAGACACCTACTTCTTATTTTTTCCCTAAAATGTAAGTATACTGCATTGAAATTCAAATTTTCACCAAATAGATTTAAAAAAAAAAAAAAAACCTAGTAGTTTAGAAAGTACATTCAATTTGCTACTGATTCTATTCTTACATATTTTTAAAATAATATAGATAACTTATTCATTTTTATGTCAAGTTGCCTAACTCTTATTTTTTCTGATTTTTGCCACTTAAGGTCCTATTTTATTTTTTCCATGATGATCTTGCACATACCCTAAGCGTCCTCCTCACCATTGTCTACGGACTTGTCCTTTTGCAGCAGATAAAGACTAGTAGCCGACCTATGCATGACCTTCAGGGCAAAGTGTGACACTTCTTGAAACTTTTTTTCCAATCTCTTGATTCTCCCTTTCAGCATGTCCATTTCGTCCCCCGCCTGTTTATTTTTATTATAATCTTCTTTCAAGGGGGCATTTCCCTCAACCGTATTAGAGGCCCAGGGTTTAATGGCAGAGCCCTTCTTCAAACTTTCAGACACGTGGGAGGCACTACTCGCCGAGACAAACTGGTCCTCCCCTCCCACCACCTGTTCCTCAAGATCTTTGTTGTCACTCCCATTACCATTGTCTGAATCTGAAGCCTTCTTGAGACTTCCCACTTTATTTTGATTAAAGACCAATCTATTGGATCTGTGGGGGGTATTAGCTTTTTCAGTGATTTCGATATCGAAATCAATTTGGTGGAGGCAGAATTTTGTTTTCTTAGAAGCTTTGGCCTTCGGTCTTGGGGTAGGAGCAACATGTTTTTTATCCTTACCCTTTTCCCCCATAACCAATCGCAGGGGACGAACCATGGGGAAGGGCTTTCAAAGCGGGATTTTTTAAACATTTTTTCTTGCTTGAGCTCGGCACATCCAGAATGCTAGCAAAAGGGGGAGTAGAGGAAGTCGGGGTTTTGTCAAGAGCAGTCGAACAAGGGACTTCTTGCACAGTGATAGGCCAAGCAGGGCAAAGGGCCATATGGAAATGGTAAAGCCTAGACATAAGGCCTTGGTACAGGATGGTGTAATTCTTTCCAGAAAACGAGGCTTCATTAAACTCAGCAACAATGTTATCCAGAGAATGGAAAAGGAAAAACAGAATGGAAATATACTGGTTATTCCTAAGGTGGTTGAGGAAGTTAAAATGGTAATAGTAATAAACCCCATACCTTCCTTCTAGCATGAAGTACTTCATGATAACCATACAAATTCTGTCCCACGGTTCCGAAAGCACCTCTTGGTCATAGCCACCCCGCTTGACGGGTTTCTCCTCACCCTGGAAGAACTGGTTAAGACTAATCTAGTCTGGCACTTTTGTGGTTTTCTTCCAAGTACGACCACTATTCAGAAGTCTCATGGCTCTAGCAATAACCTCCTCAAAAACTTTAAAAGAAATGTCACCGATGGTAACCCTACCATCATTCCAAGAGGTGACAAACTTAATTGGCAGGCCCTCGTCGTGCCCAGTCATGTTCTCCATATACTAGGCAATGCCGCCCTCCTTGCAAATGTGCCAAATAGTGGCATATGCTTTCCACTCATCACATTTGTCTGGTTACACATGCACTCTGTCCCCACCCATAGAGCCCACACAAAGTCGCAAACCACTGGAACAGTAAAGAGATAACCAAGGCAAAAGTAATGGCAACCAATTCTAGAAACGTCAACAGAGAAAGGGTCGATGAGAAGTGACAAGAAAAGTTGAAAAAGAAGGCGATAAATGCCACAGCTCACATCTCACGCAAAGGTAGCAGCTCCCTCGTGTGAATTGCCCCAGGTACGTAAGGGCATGATATCGGCGTAATACTTGGCTAGCTCAAAATATCTAATAAAATCCGCTAACTTATGAGGCTCAACACAACAATTTAGGGGGTTCAAAAAATGATGACACCACCGGCCACTAGGGGAAGAAAGACTCGCCTTACCATCAGCCCAAAAGCGACCATACATGCCAGAGGATGATCGCATGATATCCATCACCTCACATAATCGCCAATTATTGAAAACCATGCTCCCGCCAAAAATACTAACCAAAGTTAGTAGGAGCCCAACTAAAATTAGAAAACACCATCTAGGGCTCACCATTTAAATTGTTTAGATCTTCCCTAAAACAAGCTAGAGCTGAGGGAGGAAAAAATCCACTTTTTGCCAACACCGTAGCCCTTCAATCTCCAAACCCACCACCGCCAAGCTGTCAGCAGTCACGTTCCCCTCCCTATAGACATGTTGGATAGTAAAGTCCTGGAGAACAATTAGCAGGGAGCAAATGTCCTCCATAATACCTTTTAAAGACCAACCCGCAATCATCTTGCCTTTAGTGGCTTCCACTATTAGCATCAATTCGCCTTCAATTTCCATGGTTTTGATGCCGAGTGACAATGCAATTCTAAGACCCCATAAAAGGGCCATACCTTCGACCTGATTGCTAGTGTGATCTTTCAATTTCCCAACATAGGCAGCCAGCAGGCCACCAACATGATCCCTGATGATACCACCTCTAGCTGCCATACCTCCCCTAGCCGCCCCATCAAAATTTAGCTTAACCCAGGGCGGCTTAGGGGTTCTCCATTTAGTATTCTTCCTAAGGATCATTTTGGAATTATCAAATCTTTGGAACTCACTAGGCAATTTCCAAATAGTAGCTATGCTTCTATCCCAAGCAGTCAGAGGATTATTAGGCGTCTTCCATTTATAGGTCGAAATATTATCCAGGAGGAGCTTATTAAGGATTATCAACAAACCATCAACATTATTCTCCGTCTCTCTGAAAATCCTATTATTCATTTATTTCCACAGACACCAGCAAATGTGAGGTGGAATAAGTTGCCAAAGCAATTGGATTAACGGATGTTTGGAGGGGCATTTCTAATTTAAGATAAATTGGTGAATATCTCTATCAAAGACCCAAGAAATGTTCAACCTTTGTAAAACATTCTGCCAGACCTGGGAAGCAAACTGGTAGTGAATAAAGAGATGAGAAATAGTTTCTTCTTCCCTTCTGCAAAGAGTACACCAATTAGGGAATTGAAAGCCCCTCTTAACAAGTTTATCAATGGCTAAAATTTTACCATGAATGGAAGTCCACCAAAAGAAATTTATTTTAGGAATAAGTTGATGAATCCACACCTTCTTCCAACAATGCTCATCACCATCAAACTTAAGAAGCAGTTGGTAAGCAGACTTAACAGTGAACTCCCCTGAGTGGCTTTTTATCTAGAATATCTTGTCCTCCTTGGGAAATAAAGGAAGTCTAACCATATTTAGAAGCTCCTGGAGCTCCGCAACCTTAGGAAGAAGGTTCGGCCAATGTAAGAAAATCAAATTCAGAATTTTCCATTTAGCTCTGGGTGAAGTATAATCTACAATGTAAGTACCAATAAGATCTTTAGCGTGCTCCCTCAGTATATTAAAATGATTGTCAGCAAGGGGTCTACCCCCAATCCAACAGTCCTCCCAGAACCTAATGGATCTTTCGTTACCAATTTTCCATCTGACCCCTTCCTTCAAAAGGGATCTGCACTTAAGAATGTTGTTCCAAATTTTAGAGCCAGAAGGGAGACCAACCAGGTCCAGGGCTCTAAAAAAATGTCCCTGATTAAGATATTTAGCCTTCATTATTCTGCACCATTCAGCCTTCTCCTGCACCAAATTCCAGCCAATATTGGCAATATGAGCTTTATTCAGATTAGTGATCTTCCTAATCCCCAGGCCCCCTTGACACTTGAGATGAAAGACAGTGTCCCAATTCACAAGGGCAATCCTTTTCTTTTCCTCCACTCCCATCCAAAGAAAGGATCTTTGAATTCTTTCCAACTTTTCTATCATGGAGCCTGAAATCCTAAAGAGAGAGAGGAAGTAGACCGGAATTCCTTGAAGGGAGGCCTTAAGAAGTTGGAGTTTACCAACATTACTAAGAAGTTGACCCTTCCAACCAGCAAGCTTCTTTTGCAATCTCTCCAAAATACTATTCCAAAAGTTGTGTGACACCTCCTTAACAGTTAGCGGCAGACCCAGGTAGGTTCCAGGAAGAGAAGCACTAAGACAACCTAAGATGGATAAGATCTTAGCATGGAGATCAACCTTTGTGTTGAAGAAATAGACACTACTTTTGTTATAATTTATGCATTGACCAGAGGCACTAGCATAATCCTGAAGGAGGCACTTCCATTCTCTAGCTTCAATCACTGAGCATTTTCCAAAAAGAAACGTATCATCAACAAATTGTTGGAGAACAGAGGGGGGGGAAGGTCGAGGCAGCTCTGATTCCCTGAATCTTCCCTGAGTTGAGCAGTGATAGAAAGTTCCTACCCAGAACCTCAACCACCATAATGAATAGGTAGGGAGAAAGGGGGTCCCTTTGTCTAAGTCCTTTTCCCACCTTAAACAACCCCCAAGGAATCCCATTGACCAACACAAAAAATTGGACAAATTCCACACACTCTCTAATGATTCCAATCACTCTATCATTAAAACCAAACTTAGCAAGGACTAAATATAAAAACTTCCATCTAACCCTATCATAGGCTTTAGAAATGTCAAGCTTGAAAGCCATACCTTGGTTCTTGCTTTTCTCCATAGAATGAATTATTTCATGGGTCATAATAGCAGACTCCAGGATTTGTCTTCCTGGCACAAAACCATTCTGACATCTACTGATGATTTTGTCTAATAAAGGCTTCAATCGGTTGACAAGGACTTTGGAAAAAATCTTGTACACAGAATTGCATTGACTTATAGGTCTGAAGTTAGTCATGTGCTTTGGATCTTGCACTTTGGGGACTAGCACAATAAAAGTTGTTCAATTTCTTTAACAATTTACCAGTCCTGAAGAAATATTTAACAGCCATGGTAACATCATAGCTGACAATGTCCCAATACTCTTGAAAGAAAGCTAGGGGGAAACCATCAGGTCCCGGAGCTTTATAGGCTCCCATAGCAAAAACAACAGTCTGAACCTCCTCCTCAGTCACTGGGGCACAAAGTTGAAGATTTCCATGCTCACTAATACCCTGCGGGAGGTGCCCCAGAAGCCTCGCCTAAAGCTCGACAGAAGGGGAGTTGCCAACATCTGAGAATATCTGTTTAAAATATTGTTCAACAACCACCCCAATTTTGTCAGCCTCCTTGACTTCCTGATTATCATCATTCAACAAACACTTAATGGTATTCATCTTCTTATGTCTGCTGGCCATCCCTATGAACAAAGAAGAGTTCACGGTATGCCTCCTTGAGGCATTGAACCCTAGATCTTTGCTTTAGTATTGGGACATGTTATTGTGAAGTTACTTCATCTTATTTCCATTTAAATATTTGTTTGATAAAGGGAAAAAAAATGGATTTTACGAGGGGACCCAAAACCACAAAGTTTAATAAAATAGGAAGGACAAAATTAACAAATTAAATAATAGGCTTCAAAAGAAAAACCACGAGAAAAACAAAGAAGCCAAACCAAAGCGGGGAAAAGGACCACCGCAAAAGAGCAGTAGAGCGTGAACCAAAACAGCCCGACAACTAATCAAAGTCTTGAGAACTTTCTCAATATGACCCTCCGGATCTTACATATCACGGACTCCCTTCTTGAAAGTTTGAATCATTTGTGGCGATGGGGGTGCCTTCCTTTGAGATTAGCCTGGTTCTCTTGAAACCCTATGTCCTCTTCTTGAAACCCATCTAATAGTTTGACCAAGGGTGAATACACCTTATATAGCAAGCACGTTAAAGACATTCATAAACCTTGTCAATGTCTTCGTTTGAGGTTTGGATATCAATGCAAGCTATTTTTAAGATCACATAACATACATGTAGAAAGTTGATTTTATATAAAGGGATTGATTATGTGGTTCAATTTTGACCTATGTCAATTTCACAACACGAATTTGACTCAAAGCTTGGATCATTCAATTTTTAGTTTGAAAATAGTTATCTTTAACACATCTCATGGTTCTAACATAGTGATGAATCATTTTACACCATCTATCATAGTCAAAATGATATTGGATCTAGAGCTAAGTACATTCATTGCATGTACTTAAAATTATGTTAATTTATTATCACATTTACTAATTGATTATTAGTCTCAACTCTATATCCTAGGTCAAATTTATTATGTTTGCAAATTGATTAAATATACTCTTAGGATAATGCATATAGATAGTTTATCACTTTAAAATGATTGTTATTTTCAATTAAAATTTTTCTTCACCATCCTTTATGATTCAAAGAAAGAGTAAAATCCTTTTTACATAAAATATTTGAGACAATCAAGTAAAATGAAAAAAATTAAATAAGAAAATACAATTTTCACCATTACAAATATATGGGTCCAATTGAACAATTCCAACTTATTAATTTACATATATTTTTATAAATAATTATTGACTAACATAAACTAGAAAATTATATCAATGTTACTATGTTAAATTATAATATTTTGATAAATAATTAATTATGTTTTTATAATTTTTTAATATTAACCTCTTAATTCTATATTAATACATGGTTAAATTAAATCCTTAGCTTTCAATTCTTTTATTTGACTCATATAATCTAATCATCAAAATCTGAAAGACTTGTATAACAAAAATAAAATAATAAATAGTAAATAATGAAAGGTTATGATATTGCTATCAGGGCTGAGCAAGTTTTACAAATGGGGTTGCAAGCTATGTGGGATTAACCTTGGGAAAAACTTCATGGTTAAGTGTGCTTGAGCTGGAGTACCCGGTATGGGTGACCTCCTGGAATGTTGGAGTTATAATCCCCAACTACCCCAGCTCCGTATGCTAAGCAGAAGTTTCCAACCGACATTCTGGATGTATCTCCTTGTTGACACTTTGGATGTTTCCAATATTTATTATTTCCTTATCTTCACAACTACCGTGTAAACCAAGACATTAATACTAATCCCCTCACTATGGTTATAAAGAAAATGTAATGCAAATTGCTACTTACTCTCTTCTGGGAGTCCAACTCCGTAGAGCTGTTAGAGATAAGAAGATGAGTCTGTATGTAGTTTTGAGTTTGTAAGATGATATGAAGAATGTAATCATGTCTGAAGGGCATCTCAATCAATAGATGTAGTGTTTAATTTTGTTTAATATAAATTTGTTTTTGTTTTGCTGCTCCCTTATTTTCTACAAGTGGTATTAGAGCCAGCGTTGATCACGATGAATTCAAGGAGAGCAAGACTGGTTTATGTTATAGAAGGTGTTCGTGTGAGGGAAGCTTGAAGTCTGTAGTTGTGTGTCCATAGTGGTACAAGGTGTCCTAGTATAAGCTGTAGCTTTTAGTGAAGCCTGCCCAAGATAAACCCACAATTTGTTGTGATCAGATCATTGCCAACAAAGAGGTGATTCGAAAGCTTGCTGTCACAAATGAGATCAAAGTTTTTTGTGTATGTTGATGTTGCTAAATTGTATGCCACTAAGGGAGATTGTGCCCAACCGTTAAAGCAAATGTTAAAGCTGTTGCTGCCAAGGAGGTGGAGTCGTCACTACAACCAGAAGAGACTGCAGATCGTGAGGAAAGGTGCTGATCAGAGGAAGAAAAAGCTGCATAGACATCTCTGGAGGTCGCATGAATTGTTTGAAGCAGCTCCAATAGGAGGATTGTAGAGCCCGCAAGTGATCACAGTTTGCTGAGGAATCTAAGCTGTTGCAGATTGCATAATTGGCCAGGTTGGAGATTCTTGTTTCCACGTTTGGCATCACCAAAGGGAGAATTCGACCACAGAGATTTTGATCAAGCCCACAGGCATAAAGAAATCATAGTTTATTACAACAATGATAAGGAGAAGTAGCTGCTAGAGGAGATCATTGGTTTGGAACCACACAAAATAAAAAGGAGATTAAGAAGGCATGTGAAGCTGTCGATTTCTATAATCAAAGGTGAATTTGGGGAGGAAATCTTGTCACCATTTGTGACAGACGTCAAAAGGAAAAGGAGGAGATCTATCACCATTTGTGATGGGCGTTGGGAAGGAAGTTAAAGCAAGATTTTTGGAGGTGATCCTATCACCAGAGGCATTTGTGATAGACGTTGGGAGGAAGTTAAAGCAAGATTTTTGGAGGTGATCCTATCACCATTTGCTTGACAAACATCAAAACTAGAAGTTAAAGGAGGGAGAATCATGTCACCATTTGTGATAGATGAAAGGTTTAAGAGGTTTGTTGAATAAGGTGGGCATCCGTAGGGAGTGCTGGTTTGGAACATCACATTGAATTAGCATCGGTGAAAGGATTGAGAGAATGTAATGAAAATTTGTGGTATTGTGATTAGGGGGAAGTGTTGGAGATTATAATCCCAACTACCCAGTGCCATATGCTGAGCAAGAGTTTCCAACCCGACATTCTGGATGGCATCTCCTTGCCGCCTCTAGATGACTTGTATTTATTGACACTTATGCCACAACCCAGCATGTAGACCAGAAGACATTAATACTAATCCTCATATAGTTATAAATAGAGGCAGATGTAATGTGATATTCACTCTCTAGCAGAGTCCAGCTCCGTAGAGCTGTTAGAAGATATTAGTCTGAATATAATGGTGTTTAATGTATGAGCTGCAACTCAGTAAATCAGTGTAATGTTTCATTTTTTGATTAATATAAGTTTCAAGTTTGGTTTTCTTTTTGGTTCTCCCTTGTTTCCAACACGGAAGGCCAGTGGAAGCACCTCTGTGAGTATCCGCCTAGATGCAATAGAGAGTGATAAGTGGACCATTTATTATCATGAGAGATGGGTTCGCATGAACGACTACTCATAAAATATGGGTCAATGAGTTTGACCTAAAAAACTACATAGTTGAAACCTAATAGAAATACCATACTTTGACATGTTATGGAAAATACCTCTGCTTAAACAATGAAAGATTAATTTAGTAAATTAAATCGTGCACTCTTTTAAAAATTATAAAATATTACTTCAAAAATAAACACCCTCGTTATTTTAACTATGAAAATTAATATACTGCACGAAATCTAAATAAAATCTCGCAGAAACATAGAAATTGGATGATATTTTGAAAAAGTGTACGAGGAAAACGAGTTGAAGACTCGCCTGTTGAGGAGTTCTAAACAAGTCAGAAAATAATATTTAATTGATTTAGAGATCCGTCCAATTCTTGCGATCGATTTTTTTAATCGAAAATACGAATATTCAGACTAGAGGAGGATATGAAAACATTTTGTTTTTCATTTTTGTTTCTTTTGAACTCCATCATATTGTTGGAAATATTACTACAGGTGGCACATTGAGGGAGATGCGCACTTGGCCATGCTAATATTTAACAGCCATCTACAACACTTTCAAGCATTCAACTATCTGAGAGAAAGAAAGTTTGGAGAAAAAATGAATGCTACGCCGTGGTCGTCTCGCTGGATTGGATTTTCAAGGGAAATTATTTTCTTGCTGGTCATATGGCTGAGCTCTACTCGTATTTCAATTGCATGCCCACAGTATGAAAGAAATTATCTCTTAGATTTTAAGGGGGCGGTTAGAAGCAGGAATAACAGCTTACAGTCATGGCAAGGATTCAATTGCTGCAAGTGGAGAGGTGTCAATTGCAGCCATGATTTAATTAGTCATGTTACACACCTGGATTTCCACAATTTCAATTTGACAGGTGAGATCCATTCCTCTTTGTTTAAACTTGAATATTTGCAACATTTAGATCTCAGTGGGATTTCTTTGCAAAAATCCCTTCGGATATTGGAAAGTTGAGGAGGCTCACTTTTCTGGACTTGAGTAACGGTAACTGGAAAGGTGAAATTCCCCGGACTTTGGCAAATTTGCGGGATCTACGCTACCTAGCTGTGGACTCTAATTACCCAACAAGATTGCAGATGCCAAGGTTTGCAAGTTGGCTACAAAATCTAACCAGATTGGAGCGCCTTTCTATCAGTGCAGTGGACATCTCTCCGAAGGAAGCATCGAGCCAGTGGGGTGAAGTTATTACCACTCTTTCCAATCTTACAATTCTCTAGACTTGTTAGGTTGAACTTGAAAAGCAACTACTTAACAGGGGCAATGCCCCCTTCTTTAGGTAACCTTTCCGCCCTTGTTAAGCTTGCTCTCGGTGGCAACAAGTTCAACGGTACAATTCCGTCCTCAATTTCTAAGCTTGTGCGGTTAACATCCCTCGATCTCAGTTGCAACAGTTTAAGTGGCCACATTTCCTTCTCCTCTTTTGATAATCTCAGTTAAATGTGAGTATTGCTTCAACCTGGATTCCCAACTTTAAGAGTCTTGTCCGTCTTAGACTAGCTTCTTGTAAATTAGTTGGAATTCCATCATTTCTTGTGAATCAATTTAACTTGAACTTGCTGGATTTATCTCACAACAACATGCTAGGGAGCATCATTCCAACATGGATATGGGATCTTCCCGAGCTTGTTACTCTTAAGCTTTCATCTAATCACTTAGCTGGTTCGTTGCCATCAAGACTGACATCCAAGAATCTTCGCTATTTGGATCTGCACAGTAACAATTTACAAGGTGCGCATCATTCCAACATGGATATGGGATCTTCCCGAGCTTGTTACTCTTAAGCTTTCACATAACCAGTTTACATCAATTCCTTCTGATATTGGTGACTATCTCCATAGAGTAAAATTTGTCTCTCTGTCAGGGAATAAAATTAGTGGAGAGATTCCAAATTTTATTTGCAGCAACAGTGTGGAAGTTCTAGACTTGTCAAACAACATGCTCAGCGGTATTGTTTCTCCTAATTTAGCAGCAAACTGTTCGAATCTAGCGGTTCTGAATTTGGGTAACAATCGTCTGCAAGGTCACATGCCAGGATTTCAAAATGCCAGGAAGCTTCAGACACTAAATCTGAATGGTAATCTTTTTCAAGGGGCTATTGCATCGTCTTTAACAAATTGCAGCTTTCTTAAAGTTCTGGATATAGGAAATAACAATATAGAAGGAAACATTCCAGAGTGGATTGGAAATTTATCAAATCTACAGATTTTGATTTTGAAGTCCAACAAATTTGAAGGTAATATTCCGAAGCAAATAATTGGTCTCCAAAAACTTCAAATTCTAGACCTTTCTCACAACAATCTTTCAGGGTTTATTCCAACGGGCCTTAAAAATTTGTCAGCGATGGTCAACGCATCACAGAGAAGTCCACATAAGCTTGCCTATCGAGCTTATATTTACTATAATGTTCATGTAACAATTTCTACAAAAGACAAGCAACTTTCTTATAGGATTGTTCAAAACTATTTAAAATTTATGGATCTGTCAAGAAACAATCTATGGGGAAACATTACTCCAGAAATGGGGTCTCTTCGAGGTTTGATAGGCCTTAATCTTTCAAGAAATCTTCTCTGTGGAGAAATTCCAAAGACATTGGGAGGCATGGAACAGATAGAATCTCTGGACCTTTCATTGAATAGACTGAATGGAAAAATTCCGATGGAACTCCAATCTCTCACTTTTTTGGAGGTCTTCAATGTCTCATACAACATGCTTGAGGGGAAAGTACCTCAGGGAGGGCAGTTCTTGACTTTTGAGGAGTCATCCTTCGCAGGCAATCCCCATCTTTCTGACATTCCTTTCATTAACATATTTTGCAATTGCACTTCTCCCTTGACGAACAGAGCCTGCAACCGTTCTTCTTGTAATGGAGATGATGGAGAGAGGAGTGAGGATTCAGGCGTGGAGATAGAGTGGTGGGGATTGGGTGTGGGATTATTTCATGCATTTGGCTTCTCCCTTGTTATTGGACTGCTCGCTCTCAATCTCAAAGTAAGAAAGAGCGTCTTCCATATATACGATGGTATTATTGTACATATATTTCCACGTAGATAGACAGTGGAATTGCGCACAAGCATATCTTTGTAGAATCTACAAAAATATACAATAAATAATTTCTGTTTTCTTATTCATAAAACAATTTGTGAATTCTCTAACAACTTCTGTCTTGTGAGGCTCTTGAATGCTTAATAATTAATATTTTATAGTTTTTTCTTAATAAAACATGAGTTCCAACAAGCGTCTAAAATTTAGACGTTTAGCTCATTTTCTTTTACTGCCCTATCTCCATTTGTCATATAGTCCAGGAATACGGATGAGATCGTGAGGGAAAATGAAGAAGCCCACTAGTATAGATTAACTAGTATACTTATTTTGTTGTTGAGATTATTTGTGAGATATTTAAATATTATATATATTATTGTAATGCTAAAATTTATAGATTTAAATTAATTTTTTTTCAATTATTTTAATGAAATGGATTAAAATAATTATATATCAATAAATAAAGCATTCTTTGAATAAAGTTAGGTTAATTTTCTAATTTGCATCTTCATTTATTGTCACTCTAATACAATTAATTTTATATGTATTCATGCATATCCCTATATTTAACTATTTATAACACTTGTCCTTACACAATTTTAGATAACATGGCAATGGCACAAACCCTAAGTTATGGAGACAGAGGCAACGGTTGTGTGGGTGCTTTCGTTGGAGATGGTGAAGGGAGATGAGGATGACGGAGAAGAAGCTGATGGAGGTGCAGGGTCAAGCTCCTTGGCGGCAACAAATGGTGGAGCTTCATGTGGTTTAGAGTTGTTTTTCTCTAGCTTTGATTGCTTCCCCTACATCAATGATGAGGAGGGCGAGGGTTCTAACGCCTAACATCTTAGGGTGTCTTCATGGGAGGATGACGAGGATGAATCCCTCATGGATCTTCTCTTTGAGGACTGCCTTACACCTGTGCCCTCAGTTGGGGGTGATCTACTGCTTCATAAGGATGAGGATATGATCTTGACCATGTGGTTAGAGGCTTGGTGTGCTACTCAAGCCAACAAGCTTTCTAAATCTGATGTGTGCAAGAAGAGTGACCTTGGGAACTCTTTGAAAAGGGTTTTCTTTTGCCTCCTCGGAAGGATTCTCCCCTTGTTGCTGGTAGATGGATCTTTGAGGTTGTGTCTCCTCTTGCTTAGTTGGATTCTCCTCCAATTGCTTGTGGATGCATCTCTGAGTCTCCTCTTGTGGGTGTTAGGTCCCCTTTGAGGGGGGTGGTTTCTTCTATTATGGGTGAGCTTTCTCCTAGTTTTGAGTAACCTATTTGTGGGCTGATGGTTCCTGATATGAGGGTTCCCCATTCTGTCAAAACTCTAAAGGAACCTCCCCACCCTTGCACCAAGGTTTCATTTATGCCCTCTATAAATTTTTGTGTGATGCAAACCCCCAATTGAATCCTACCCCATTACTGCCCTCGTGGATATCAAGCTCCTTGAAAATAACCTGCTATCTCCCCCTAAAGTTGTCCCTTCAAGCTCAAAGTCCAAATCTAGAGGAGTTTCCCCTTTTCTCATGTCCCCAAATCCGTCTCTCGTGTTGGTTGCAAAGGCTATTATCCCTTAGAAAAGAACTTCCCTTACTTCTCCCATGAATGCTAAAAATAAGAAGATGGAGCCCTCAGGCTCTATAACTATTGAAATTGAGGATGAACTAGACCCTTGCCAGAAGTACCTGAATAATAGTGGGTCTAGTGAAAGGTAGTTTTCCAGATTGGCTAGTGTTTAAACCAAAAGAATAAGGGCAGAGATATTAAAGAGAAAAAGTTAAATCTTGATGGTGAGGGTTTAGCTGACTCATACAAAGATTTCCTCCCTAAATTTGAGGATGATAGTCAAGATAATACAAACTTGGAGGAAGAAGTGGAAATTAGTGTTGAAGAGTGGAAGGAAAATAATATTGAAGAGGATATTTTTGTTGAAAATAATGAAGAGAACTCTAAAGGTCTTGAGTGGGAGCAAGAATTTAGTAAGGAAAACATTAATGACGAGTTATAGGAAATGGAAAAATAGGGAGACCCTCACCAAAATTTGGAAAATAATCTTTAGGAAAGGCCTAGTTGCTCCCTGCATGATGTGCCTAAAGGTGAAGGTGATAACATAAGGAACAAGATTGTTGCCATCGAGGAAGTTGTTGGCAATATATAATTACTATTGTGGATGGGATCATGCAACATGCTATTTGTTGTATTGTTTTTGGTAAGTCTAAGATAAGGAAAATTAAGAGGAGAACCAAGAAAGAGTAGGAGGAGATGACTCAAAGGACTTCAGTGACTAAACGTGCTAATGAGAAGGATTGCAAGATGGCTATTGACTTGTTGAAGACTAATTGGGATCTTATTAACGCATGTTGAAAAAGAAATTTTTCTTATTTTGTTTCCTTCGTTGTTTGGCTTGCTTCAGGCCTATGTGCCTCTTTATGCTGCTTTTTATGTATGTTTGTATGAGGCATGTGTGCCCCTTTTAATGGTTTCTATGTTATAGGCCTAGTTTTCTTTTGCTTCATGGTTTGTTTCACTTAAAATTTTGGGTTCAGGGGCCCTTCCCTTGATTTTAATATATAAAAAATAAGCTAATTATAAATTTATTAAATTATTAAATTTATAATTATCTTCTCACAGGGTAACCCACTATTCAAATTAGTAACTTCCTCATATGGTAATCTATAATTTGATGAATCCATAAATTCATTATTATCCTTTTTATGAGTTTGAAATGATATTTTTCCTTAAGAATTTTAATTAACTCATCCACCTCTTCAAGTTATATATAGATATTTGATCAAATCTCCACAGTCTATTTGATCTTAAAAAAATCTATAAATTGATCCTTTCATTCAATATTTTCAATATCATCCATCTTTACGCAAAATAATTATATCATTTTTATCATTCAAAACTCATTATTTTTATGTTGCTAAGTTGAGCACCTACACATCTTGGACCAAATCTACTATAGTTTATAGTAACTTTATTTATTCTTTGTTACTTTGTTTCTTTTTCTCAATCTAAGGTTTTCATTAAATTTAAAATTAGGATTTACATTTTTGTTTTAATTCTTATTTGATGTTTTGAATTGTTGAAGCTCAAATTGGGCTATCTACATTTGTACATCATCATTAGTGGATTGTAGTGACTAGGTAGAAACCTATTATGAAGAAGATGAGGATTAGAACAAACCTAGAAAAAAGATTAGACCCATCATTTTCCTACGCCTTTTAAATTTAGTACCCTTAATTTTTTTTGGGACTATACAACTAAGAAGTTGTGGGACAAGATAGGTTGTTAAATAATTTTCCATGTGTAATAACTTGTATTCTTTTAAGATGAAATATATATTAAACAAGTGATAATTTGAATGCATTTAATTTTTTTTTTAGTCAATTGACATTGGTTCATTTCAAGTTGAACAAGGAGGGCTAGTGTAATACCTTGTCTTGTTTATTTTTTTAGATCCTTGTTAGACCCTTGAGATGGTGAACAATAATATCATCTATAAGTGAATGCTTGAGGAGGTGATTATAGGAAATTTATTGTAATAAATGAGGAAAAAATACATATTTTTATGATGCTTTGATCATTACAGGCTAGTAGAAGAAAAATGATGACATAAAGAAGAAAGTTAAAGATCTAAATCCTCTAGAAAACCCTATGTAAAATGCTAGAAATATAAGGAGAATTGACACCTTAGAGATATTTTAAATGCATACAAATATATGAAAAGAGAAAGAAAATAAATTAGATGAGTATTCTTCAATAAATTTAGATATCTAATGAATGATTGAATTTTTCTTTCTAGCATCATTATTTATGCATATACTAATGTATTGTTTATTTATTTAATAATATCTTGTCACATTACTCTTCATAAGGACTGTTTATTTGGGTATGAAATATTTGTTAGAGGTGATATCATTTAAGTAGATAGCCCTTTTCATAAGACCATAGGGTGAGGGAAGGTCATGATGGTTTTTAGAGATAGGAGGGTGAAGTTAATCTTAGTAGTCTTGTATGTCCTTAAACTTACTAGAAATTTGACTTCGGTTAGTGCTTAGATTATTGATGTAGGTGTACAAGTAGCATTTGGGAAGGAGATTTTTAGAACAAATTGTAGGTAGAAAAGAATTAAATACAAGTAAGAAATTAGACTCTAAATAAGTTAAAAGCTAAGATTATGGCTGGTTGAAATTTACATACTATAATAAATTTATTTGTCTCAATTTTTATCAAATTGGTTGTTATATTTTGAAGGTGTTAGGATATGTACTATTCTAAAAGTTTGGTGATCTAAGGAACAATGTTCTAGATAAAGATCTAAATGTGTTGTAAATATATAAATATAAATTAGTGATAAATCGAGAAATGAGCCCAACTTTACACAAAAAAAAAATCATTTTTTAATATACATAACTATACTAAATCATTCCAACAAAATAAATTCTTCCAAAACTTAAAAATTAACATGAATACACAAATTCTGCTATTATAATAATATATAATTTAACTATAATTATTTAATATAATAATATAATTAATATTTATATAGTAATTATATTATGTTAATATCTCAATATAAAATATTTCTACTTGTTTTTGGTAATAGAAGTAGGGGAAAGGGCCCCTGAACCCAACCAAAAAGAAGAACAAGGCATACTAGCCAGCCACCACAACAAAGAAAAATAATAGGGGTGAAAAACCAACCAACACACTACAACCGGATTGACACTAACCACCAAGAACAACAAAAACTATATACCAACAAAAAACATGTTAATCTATCTTGTGAGGGTTATTTATTTTCCCTCATAATATCATACACATTCGGTAGTTACGTACTAAATGGAGACAAGAAAATCAAATAAACTATAAATATTTTTTTAGTTTTAAAAATACAATAATTGTCTAAATTTTAGACCTTGGTCAAGTCCTGTTTTATTAATAAAAATAAAAATAATAATTATTAATTATTAAAGAGCCTTTGAAAACATAAAAGCTACTATAGTATGGAGAAATTATTTTAAGCATACAAATACATCAAGACTAAGAGTGCCTCAAATAGTTTATTCTAAAATTTCTATAAAAATATACTTTTACTCTTTAGAAAAATTTATGTAAATACATTATAGATATTATTATTAAAGTTTTTATACTTGACTATATATTTTTATTTAAGTGGAACATACACATTTGAGAATATTTTTTAGGTTAGTATGTTTTATACAGATTTTTTAAAAGATAGATATGCTAATAGCATGGTAGATTTTTGTAAAGTAGATATACTAGTAACATCTACTATTTCAATACGTAAAATATACAGTGATTTAAGATTCAATAAATTTGTCATATAAAATTGGAAATATACCTAAGAAATATCTAGACCAAGACTTATTCCTTGGGGTCTCATTCAAAAAATCTTAAAGGAAGACATAACATACATTGAGATAGTAGATGAAGAATCCTTGATAAATATGATCCTACCCTCTAGTGATCACCATTTTCATTTATTGGAGGAAAATTTATATTGGATTCTATCCACTATCACTGTCCATTCTACATTTGAGACCTTATCTAGAAGGTGCAAGCCTAGGTATGTGCTTGGAACATTATTAAAAAAAACCATAAATAGTTTGAATATTAAGTGATTATATACAATATTCTTTCAAAAATAATTACCTAGACTTGTGAGGATTGATCTTCTAACCTCCATCCTTCCAAACCAACTCAAATTATTTTTGAGCATTGTATCCTTTCTTCATACACACACATAATTTTTATCTACACATAAAATATAATTATTTATATATCTATGCATTATATAAAATAATCTATAGATAAATTTAAGACTTAGTTTATTTTAAATTTTATTTATATTATTTTGAATATTATTAATAGTATTTCTTAGATAACGTATATAAATAAAGTATATAGTAATATTATTTTAGAAGAGTATTTTTCCTTTGAAATATTATATATATATAAGTAATATTGCATTGTCATATATATAAGAATAATATATGTAGATGTTTAAATAGATGTATTTACTAACTAGTTATATTAATTTAAAATTATTTTATATTATTAATTTATTTTGAAAATACTTTCATACATATAATACACATATATACTCACATGTTTGTAATATTACTCTTGTATATGTACGATATATATCTAAGTTCTTATATAAAAGAAAGTTTTTTCATATATAAGAATAATATTACATATATACATTGCATACATATAAGTTATATCTATGTATATATAAATACGTGTATTCATTTAAGAGTTATTTAAAAATAAATAAAAAATAAAAATATATTTTTAATTATTTAATGTGTAAATGGGTGTCAAATTTAAGTTGAAGAATTGTTTACTTATTTATATAAACATTATTTAAATAATGCATAAATAAGTAAATTTACTTAAAAGATATATATTTTAAATTTACAAAATATATATTAATTATTTGAGATATAAATGATTGCCAAATTTATGTTTGAAGATTTTTCTTTACACCTATTTATTTACATTATTATGATTATAGAACACCTTTGAATATAATAATTATTTGAAATATTGAATACTTATATCATATTAATATTTCCATATATTATCTATGAGTTGTAGTTCTATTTAGTGAACACAAATTTGTAAAGATGATGTATGTGATAAAAGACCTTTCAAACCCTTAAAAATACATTCAAAGAAAAAACTAAAAAAAATTCTTAAATTTTTGAACCTTTTGAAAGTCATGCTTTATTTGAAAAAACTAATAAAATATTATTTACTAGCTATGGCACCTTATTGCAATGGAGTGCATAAAGAGGTGTGAAAGGTCAATTAAGGAAAATTTGGTTTTATATTTTTTAAACATAGAAATCCATACATATCTATTTGTGGTTGTGAAAATATCATACCTTAATAGTCTTGCAAAAAGGAAGATGGGCATATTGTGTATTGGTTCAATTTTATGCTCAAACTTTACAATCATATCATATATAAATGGCTTGATTATTATGAATAAAATTTAGTCAATTCATAGAGATATCTAGCTTGGCTACATCTCAAAGAAAACTATGTACATTATTTACTTAATAAAAATGATCTAAAATACCTTGTGATTCGAGATGCCTCAGATTTAAGGGTAGCACTTGGCAAGCAAACAATATATGAAGCAATCTATCAAGTGCTCACGTGTCTAGTCTATGCATCCACACCTGCAAGGGTAGTGGTAACTACAACAGTTGGAAGAGGTTGAGGAATTTGGTTTTGACACCCGTCGCTGTCGTTTGCTGGAAAGTTTGAAAAAAAACCTACGCATTATTCAGTAAGGATGGCTTCACAATTTTGTGCCATTATACGGGTTTTAGTGAAGGAAAGAGAAGCTAGGGGAATGCATAACCACTCTGCAACAACTTTTCTCTCCCATCAGAAAGACCGATACTGCCTTTGTTCTTCTTGAAGCCATGGGATCCATCAAATTTTTATAGGATCAGGTTCAGCTACTAAATGGCTTTGTGTGGCTTTTTCTTTGTGGGTAAATTGTGAATATGAAGTTTGGGATGATGCTACCAAATCTCCCCTTTACTTTTATGCTTTGATGTATGTCCACACCCTGTTTGAAAGCCCCATTTTGGCATAGGTAGGGAGAACACTAGCAGAGGTTGTGGAATTTGGATTTATAGCTGACAATTGCAATTGCTTGAAAGTTTTTAATGCCTTATCAACAAATCCATTTTGTGCATATCTTAAAATCGTTGCAGTCCA
>VDFB02220164.1:0-47417 GCA_007258455.2 Sequoia sempervirens
ATTAATTAAATATTAATTATTTTTTAGACATGTTATAAAAGTTATAATATTTTAATATTATAACTTAATGAGCGATGAAGGTGCAGCCACATCATGGAAGGGGCCATTTGGCGATTATATTTTATTATTAAATTTGATGCAAGGAGACGTGAGAGTAAATAATAAAAGTCGAATTATTTTAATGATCCCTATTTTTAAGGAATTCGCACTTTTCAAAGGAGATATAAGCTTTGCTTGGAAATTCGAGCCATTATGTTATTTGTGAATTGAAAATTGATCAAGTCTTGACCAGAGCACGGAAGCCAAGGGTTTCAGTCTCAGAGCATTGGGGAACGAGCCATCTCCAGTGAAAGCGATTCAGAGGGGGTGAAATATCATCCGATTTATTGCCAGGCAGAGGGATTTCTTCACTCAGAAGAAATTACAGAGCATTCAGAGATCATTTATCTTCAGAGTTTTTTATTAGGTTTTCATCCAGAAGCATCTTGCAACCAAGGCGCATATATTCTTTAGATCTTGAGATTCCAGAAGGGGGCCGTACATTTCATTTATTGCTGTTATCAGGGCCGTACTGCTTCACAGCAGGCCGTACCAGCATTAAAGAGGCGTATTTTTGATCTTGGTAAAAACGCCTTTCATTTTGGCTTGCAGTCTTCACCAATTTGGGCGCTAGGGTATCTGGGATCATCTGAGCTTGTCAGACAGGAGGAGAAGATCAAATTCTTTGCAGCCGTACCAGATCTGGTTCATTCACAGCTTGCTGCTATTACCAGGTTCTTTAATAAAAAAAAATTATTTTCTTGTTGCATGTTATCAGTTATCCATTGTAATGTGTCCGGAAGATCAATAAAGGATTAGCCATCATTAGATCTTGCATTCTCTATCAATATTGTTGATATAGCATTTAATTTGAATTTATTATTAAATTCTTGCAAAAATCGCATTCTTCATATTTCATGCAAAAACTGCAAAAACATCAAAAAAACCAAAAATACACAAAACACTCAGAAAAACAGTCAGATTCAGAAAACGGGGAAACTAGGGTTTCTGATAGAATTAGTTATCGTTGCCAAAGCCCGGACTGGTAGTGAGCGGCACCCCTCTTAGCGTTAAGGGCATCCCGGGATAGGTACTCCGCCCGAGGCCGGACACCGTGCTGGGTGGGCAAACCATTCGGGCGAGACTTACGTCACCTTCCGATAGGGCCCGCGCATCGGTCGCCATGACCCTGCCACGCTCCTTGAGTATCTAGAGCCTCGAGACCTCCGGCTCACGATACCAAGTTAATTCTGCGTTACACCAAAAGCCCAGACTAATGATGACGACACCCCTCTTAGCGTTAAAGGGCATCCCGAGATAGATACTCCGCGAAGACCCGGACACGTGGGCTGGGCAAACCGCTCGGGCAGACCTCATCCACCTTAGGTAAGGCCCGCCAGGACAGTTAGTGTAGGTCTTAGGGGGTCCATTGGGATCATGTCCAATGGCCTAGGTTGTTTAAATAGGCCTAGAAGTTCAAATTTTGATTTTCCCGCCAAAATGCAAATTTGAATTTCTCAGGTGTTTTTGGCTTGTTGAAGGGTTGGGGTTTGTTCCTCAGCTCTAGTTTTGAGTTTGTTGAGTCTAATAAGGTCTTAGAAGACCATGACAGACCTTGTAAGGTCTCTTTACATGTTTCTTTTAGTTTAGGTTGTGAAAAAGGGCATATTTTGCCAGTTTGATGCAAAAAGGCATTAGGTTACATTAGGTTTTGAAGCAAAAGCAATGTATTTTTCAAATTGTAACTATTTTTGATGATCATTCACATTGAAGCAATGAAAGAGAAAGCTCCAAGAAGCTCTGGGAGCAATGTTTCATGAAAATACCCTGTTTCTTCATGATTTTTGACAGTTTTCTGCTAAAACAGTCAAAGAACAGTTTTGTACGGCCTTGTACTGAGCTATGTTAGGTCTGTGAATGGATGTAATATTAGAGTTTTGTTTGCAGGCTCAAATGCAATTGGTTTGGTTTGATTTCATGATGTTTTGATCAAGATATAGCAAAAACACTACTAACTTCCCTGTCAGAGAGCTACAGTTTCCAGCGAGACAAAAAAATTCATATCTTTTGTTTTAACCAGTGAAACTTCATGAAACTTGGTGAAAACCTTCTGCATGCTGTTGGTCAGGTGTCCGCCAAAGGAGAGTTCACAAATTCAACATATGTGAGAGTTATGCTAGTCTATGTATGTTCCCTGTTCAAAAAACTGTTAAAACCCTAGGCCTTTGAGGGTTTAATGCAAAATACATTTGTTTTGAGTTCACCATAGCTAAGTGGGGTTTGATGAGACCCTGTGGAGTTTGTTGAAGGTATAAAAAGTCTAAGAAGGCATAAGATTGAGTGTTGATACTATAATCACCCAATTAGGTCTTCCTTGAGGGTCTGAGCCTAGACAGAAAGGCTTGTAGGAAATTTTGCAAGTAGGGTTTGAAACACCTTCAGAAGAGTCGATCCAATCTGAAAACAATAGGTCCTTGTTCAATGTTTATCCTCTGCATCATTATCTTTGTAGTTGTTTGTGTTGTGAGTTAACTATTTCAATAATTTAACAAATTTTGTATTGTTAAAGTTATTGCAATCCTTCAAATTTAAATCATAGTCAATGTATTTGTCTTATGAATCCTATCTTGTTCCTTTTATGATTTTCAATCTCTAAGTTTAATTGAAAATCATAAATGTCTTCTGGTTGTGTTAGACTAGCTTCTGCAATAGATA
This sequence comes from Sequoia sempervirens, assembly GCA_007258455.2. Classification (NCBI taxonomy): domain Eukaryota; kingdom Viridiplantae; phylum Streptophyta; class Pinopsida; order Cupressales; family Cupressaceae; genus Sequoia; species Sequoia sempervirens. Next base: position 2,755 of record VDFB02220164.1, read on the forward strand.
GTTTTTAAAGATCAAAATCTTCTCATCTAGTGTAGGTGAGCTGAAAGCACTTTGTGCTCTACACTAAGAAAACAAAAAGACCAATTCTTACCATGTTTTTATTGCATACTCTCTAAAATCTTTAGATTCTAGGTTAAAGGGAGCTTCCCTTAATGATTTGAAGAAAAGTTTACTGTACACGTTCCATTTTGTTTCACATCAAAGGGTGTGAATTAAATTGCTAACATCTTACTAATTTTAAAAATTCATTTATCCTTGAAAACATCTGAACACAAAAAGTAGAAGGCCTAGTTCTTATGATAATAGATGCTAGGTTCCTTGTTAAATGTAATCAACAATCAAGAATAAGTAAGATGTCAAAAGAAGATATAATATCAATAGCATGATTTGTTCAAAGAATCGATGTTGTTCATTAAACAGAGGAGGCAAAGGCTCCTTAAATAGAATTACAAAGACGATGTTTCTAAAAGAAACAATCGTTAACAAGAGACGAAGTTAGAAACAACTAGATGACCATTAACAACACAAATAGAAAGATATTATACTAATGCCCTCCCTTAATGGTCATCGTTCTAACTAACCAGAGAAATAACAGAGAAGGTTGCCCCCTTCTTTTCAGAACACTTTTGCAACAAAAGACAAGAGCCTACCACTAACTTTGCCACTTGAGATGAGTATGCCACCAACCCTCCTAGAAACTGCAAAACTTCTGGATATATGTAGTGTTCCACCACTCTGCTGATTTGTTTTCACTAAGTTTGTAGGTCTGATTTTTGTTTTGGTTTTGTATTCCGTCTTTTGTATTTTGAGTTTGCTTGCTAATAATGCTAAATAAGTACTAAAGAGAATGTACATGAGGTAGAAACTTCTAATAAACTAATCTATTGAGATACATCGAATAAAATACTCAATTTCGAAGCCAAATATGATTTCTTCATTACATAATAGATCATATAAAATAGATAACTTACATAGGATTCAAAACTAGATACATCTTATGCAATAATTTAACTTACAACCATACAGCACTGTGAATAGTGATTTGCTACAGTAACAAACCCCAATAAATTGCTCACAACAGCTGAAATACCCACTTCTCCCCACAAAATCCGTATTGGAAGGCTTTCTAGAACAAGGGCGCCCCCTTTTGAAGTGATAGCAGCCCCTTTAAAGAGGTGTTTTCTTTTCTTGGTGCTGATTCAAACCCTTATAAATGGCGGCTAGCTGTAGCTCTCCAAAAACAGTCCCAAAATCCTTCAAAATGCAAGAAGCTCTTTGGTAAATGGAAATGGAGTCTATGGCAGTCCATAAACCCCTTGAAAAATGCTCGAAATAACCTTTAACAGCAAAATATGACTTCAAATGAAGCATCTAAACTCAAATCAGCAACCTTAAGGTGGTATTTCACACCCTCAAGCAGCTCATAAGCAAACAACAAGCCCCCTCTAGGCTCACCCACTGCAGAAATCAGGAAACCCTAGTCTTCCCTCTCTCCCGAACTCCAAACTCACAAGCCAAGCAAGCAAAATAACTTCAACATGAAGAGGGTCAAACTTTTCCTCTTTCTTTTATAATTTCACATTGAAATCACTATTCATTAAAGTGAGTTACTATTCACTTAAGTTATAACTTTTTTCACTTTAGTAATGAATAGTAACTGAAAAATATACAATGACCCCTCCTTTTTAAAGACACGTGGTCCCTAAGCCAAAGATGATGAAATAAAAGGTGAGTATCATTAATTTAAGCACATGTATCACGCCAAACGCCATAATTCACCCTGCCACCATACTTCGGAGATTGACATTGCAATTTGACGACCAAGTGCCCGTCCAAGTGACCCTCTATCCAGAATCCCATTAGCCTGTGAGGGTCAGGAAATAGGCTAATTCCCTAACTTTGATGCTCGTGAACAAGGGGACATTACAATATACCCAAAAAACAACACCAATCGTCCAACCTGATGTTGGAAAAAACAACTGTCCCTCCCTATAACTAGAGACACACCAAAAACAGCTACCACGATTTTGAGGAAAAATCGGCAAACCCTCCAAACTATTGCAAATAAGCAAGATGCTCGAAAACAAATTGCAAAAAAACACTAGTGCAGATGTTCGCACAACTCCAAGTGAAACTTAAAACAGACTGCAGCAAAATACGATTTTTGAGGAAAAAATCGCCAAACCCAGAAATCCGAAGATTACAAATCATTTTTTTTTCGAAAAAAAGGGTAAAAAACCCAAACATGATTTTTGGGGATAAAAATTGATCAAAACCGGACACAATTTTTGAGGTGAAAAATTGATCAAAAGGAGACATGGATCTGAGTACAAAACTTCATTTATTTGAGCAAAAACGATAAAACCCAATAGAATTTTTGTTTGAAAGGAGAAAAAATTATTAAAAACCCTCCCTCCATTTTTTTTCAAAAAAAATATTAAAACCGAGACAATTTTTAAAAGAAAAAATTCTAAACCCACCAAATAATTTTTGAGGACAAAATTATTAAAACCCAAAAACATCAATTTTTCAAGTTTGAAAACGCACATAAAACAAAGGATTTGGAACCTTAGCCGCCAAAAACCAGAACAAATCTGCTAAACTAGGAGAAAGACGTCTTTGAATCCGTCAAAAAACGCGCCAAAAGCTCAAGCAAGAAAACAAAACCGAGCACAGAGATCCACGAACTAAAAACTCAAAAAACCCGTCAAATGCGGCAAGAAGCAAAGAAACCGCCCAGAAAAGGAGAAATCGCGCTCAAATCACGTCCATAAAAAATGCAGAGGCGCAGGTCTTGTTCTTACAAAAAAATGCATTTCTTTATAAAAAACGCCCAAAAAACCCATGAAAACGCCCAAAAAAGCCACAATTTCGTCTCGAGTAGATTGCTAGGTTGCAAATGAAGACGAAGCAAAAATGCGTGCAGACAAATGCATGGGTATGTGCAAAAAATTGTGCCCCAAAAGACACGACAATGCCCAAACAAAGGGTTTTTTTTTCTTTAAAAAAAACGTGCGCTAAGAGCAAAAGAACCGCACCCAACAGTCGTGACAAATGACCCACAATTTTTACTTCTCAGAAAACCGACGCGCACCAAAGAACACCAGGAAACCCACGAAAAATTTTCTCAAAAATCAGAAGAAAAATTTGGCACCCAAAATCTCCCGCTCTGATACCATGTTCAAGGAATCGATGTTGTTCATTAAACAAAGGAGACAAAGGCTCCTTAAATAGAATTACAAAGATGATGTTTCTAAAAGAAACAATCGTTAACAAGAGACAAAGTTAGAAACAACTAGATGACCATTAACAACACAAATAGAAAGATATTATACTAATATGATTCAAAACCAAGCCTCCAAATACATAATAGCTTAGAATCTCACTTATTGCAGCCTTTTTCTTCTGTGATCTTTAAGAAATATGAACTAAAAGTCAGACTGCAAGCTATCTTTTATTTAAAAAGCTTCTGAGTTGAAGGAAAGAAAAGAGAAACCAGTTGTGAGGCTTTATTACCAAGATCAGAGAGGTGAATACACTCATTGCTGCATAGGTTAGCAACCAACTAATCCAATAGACGGATTCGCGCAGTCCCATAACTAACATACAATCCTGCATTGTTACTTTTGCTGTTAGATTTCCATGTGACTAACAAAAAAAACGTACAAAAGTCCTAGATATAAAAACAAAATTAAAAAAATGCAAACTAAAGCCATATTATAGATAGCCCTCAGACACAGAAACAAAGAAACTTTTTGAAGAAATATATTACCTTCAAAAGGTCCTTTTTCTCCTTTACTATGTGATACAGCACTGTCTGCAGTTGTGGAACAAGTGCCCAAACCATGTACATGGCTGTAAAAAGCTGAAACGTTTTTGAAGCAAAGGAGAGATGATATGGGGGCAGTGGTTGTTGCTGTGCAAAGGTTGACTTTGAATAGATCCTCTGAGAACACGGGGATTTTGGAAGAGACATTTTTCTAGCAACTTGAGATATCACAGACTGAAGAGCAAGAAAACCTAGAATAGCACATGAAGTAAACCATTACAAAAGAACATATATAAGCATATGATTAGAAGTTGATATTTTTCAACCTGCAGGAAAAAGGCAAAAGGTAAAAGGAAATCCTGTTCCATTTACTTGTGAAAACAACTACAAACTAAAGAAAGATGATTGAAAAGTAGTGAATGTGGGCAACTTTAAAAAAGCACAGAAATTCTTGACCGTTGCAAAAACTGTTTGATGCAGACAAAGAAAACAACAAATTGATACTTCTGACCTAGAATTTAAACAGGTGAGTTGCTAGAATAAACTGTCAAACAATCCTAAGTTCTTGAAGAAAGATATATTCAGGGAGTATATTCATATTCATATAACCCAACCAAAAGAAAAACATTGCATGATCCTTTTACAAGCTGTTCCTCACTATGACAGGTAGTTCATAATGAAAACAATGAAAAAAATTTGAGGGACATTGAAATCTCTTAAGTAGATTCAAACTACAGTCTCTCTTTGCCTGGGGGCTGGGTCCATAGAATTTGCAATATTTCCAGTTAATTCTTAGAATTCTCCCACACAATTTCATCACAAGTGTCTAAAAAGCATTCCAGCCACCCTGATGATTGATTTAATATCTTTATTAAATGTAAAATGTGGAGGGATTATAGGGGCTCAGCAAGTTTAACACACCTTGCACAACAAGAAGGCTTGAAAATAGAATAGCCTGTAAACAGTGGTTACAGAAGAAGGTTTTTGTCAGCCACAGGCATCAGTTGAGAAAAAATTAGAATGACCACGATAGAGTTAGAATTTGAAATGATAATGACATAGTTTTAGTAAATAATAAAATATTCTACAAATTCCTTACAAAAGAAATATTTAATAGATTTCACTTTATATGAGTCAAGACACTAAAGCTAAGTTACCGGGTTCTTCATATTTGACCCGGGTACTCGTGTGGGTACGGTTCAGGTACAGGTTCGGTTCAGATACGGCCTTGGGTACGGCCTCAGGTATGGCTAGGGTAAAGCTTGGGAACTTGGGCTCTCTGTGGGTTCTTCTATGAAGGACCCACAAAGAACCCAAGTGCCTGGGTTTTCTGTGGGTTCTTCAGTGAAGGACCCACAAAGAACCTAAGCGCCCAGGCAGTACCCTGACCATACCCAGCAGGAGCCCCACTTTCTAACAAGAGAAAAACAACAACAGTTACAAAATTGGTCTATGAAAGGAGTATGACACCATCAATTACTAAATATGATATTGTTTTCTAATGAATTCCAATGCAAATTTGATATTGTCTTGGCAGACCAGGAACTTTAACCGCCGTCTAAAAAAAATTAGGGCTATTGTTTCCATCATTTAGTCTCTCATTTGACCAGCACCTTCGTAGGAGGGGGGAAAAGACAATGTTTGGGCCAGACTATAAACTTGACATCATTTGTGAATCAACACACCAGATCTTCAACATTGACCCTCTACACCTGCATTGACCCTTGTTTGATTGACTCTTCTTAAATGTGGTTATCTGACAGTATTGACCAAAGAGCTCTGCTATACTAACTATGTTGACCAAAGATCTCTGCTACGCAGACAACATTAACTTTTGTACCACTTACATTGACTATTTTGTTTGTTGATTATGTTGCATTGAGTCCAATATTCTACCTTTCACTAAGTCGTGATCAATATTGACCAAGAAACTAGTAAGGTATGCAGGCTTCTTTGAGTTTTTATTTTGTCTACTATATTTTTTAAGGAGAATCAATTACTGTACTTGTGAAGTGATCATTAATTGAACTGTTATAAGAACTGTTATAAGTTACTATGTCAAAATTATGTTGTATTCTATTTATTGGCTATTACGAGCATCACTATTCTTATAAATTTATAATTTATAATTTTGAACATATATATATATATATATATACCCGTACCCAAGGAAAAAAAATTGCCATACCGTCATACCTGTATCTGAACCCATACCCAAACCGGCAACTTAGCACTAAAGTGATAACTCGAACCTACTAAAAGACATCATTTCTAAGTTCACACCATCCATAGACTAAGTCAAATGTCTCAAATATAGATTGACCTTTCAGGTATAATTGATCCGTGTCAAAACCATGGAAAAGAAGAACTAAAAATGATGCAGACAATAAAACATCATTAAACCTACCGAAGCAACTCTCCTTAATTTACTGTAACTATGCTTTTTAATCACAAATATTTGCAAATATTTTACTTCAAAAAACTATTTGTTGGTGTTATAATTTGTCCCTTTTAGGACAATACAAAACAGAATGATGAGTAAGGTAAAACCTTTCCTCAAATTAAAAGGGGAATCTCCCTTTATTTGAGTGTGCAATATAGGCAAAACTTAAAGTGAAACCTTTTTATTCTTAGACTAGAGCACAAGGGTATTCAACACTTCTGCACAAAATGACCTTTTATGTTTTTTGTCTGATATATAAGACTTAATCAATTAGGAAACGCTCACTCTTTTCAGCTAAAAGCATAAACTGAAAACGTGTGAGTAAAAACAATTGCCGAATTTGATTGAACACATGCACAAGATATTATGAATCAAACAAAGACATTTGTATACAATGCCACAAAATCCAAATCAATAAATACTGCAATAGAAAGCCTGAATTAACTAGTAAACAATATCCAATTCATAAGCTGACAAAACTACAAACATGTAGGCATAAAATTACTCTTTAAAAATCTAAGTAGCAATAGCACTTATTTCTAAGTGTTTTACAAGATTTTGCATGATAAATAAATAATAAACAATCGTATCTCCTATGCCAAGAATAGTTTGCTTGCAATCCAAGAAAACTTTAAATACAACACTACCAAATACATCAACTAAAATTAGAAATACAGATTTCTAATAAGAACATATATCTCTATAAATAAACCTTCTAAATGATCATCTACAAATAAAATGTCTCTGAATAGATCTTCTTAGAAGATCTAGAAATAGTTATTTCCCAAAAATAGCAACGGCTAAAAATTGTCATGGTTAATAGTAACACTGATCTGAAAAGGCTTGGGATGAGCTCAACATTCTAGAACAGTTAGTTGTCAAAAAATTGGATTCTAGGAAATATTCATTTTGGTACGGTCAAAACCATCAATTTTAATAGGAGGCAATTTCATAAATGACAATGATTGAAAAAATTTCCACCAATGTGATTACATAATCACTAGGGTAGCACTGTGAAACAAGGTGGTAGCAAAATCAACAAAGCTTGAAACTTAATTGACCCAGCAGTTTTATAAATGACAAGGAGTAATTTCCCGGTGCTATATCAAAAAACCGAAGGGCAAAGAAAAATCACAACTCTTGAGATTCATGACATTTGGGATACTCCAATACATGGGAGTAAAGCCCAAAAAGATGCAAAGAGAAGAAAGCAGTTGATGTTTGTTGGATGGATTGGTGAGACAAGGAACTCTAGAAATTGTCAGCATTGGACAAATGTTCAATGGCAACCTACAGGTACAGTATAAACATTGTACCCACTCTTTCTATTTGCGCATTATTTGTACAATCTGATAGGATTTTTGTAGCATCAATCAGCCTGGGTTTTTCTTTCCAAATTAGGGGTTTCCCAAATAAAAATATTGTGTAGAGCTTTCATTGCATGTGTTTGATTTTGTTTACAATAGATTAAAATTAACCACCATACGATTTCAGTTGTAAAGTGAATTGGAATTGATTTAACTGCATAGTCAATAAATTTGGATTGTTTCATAACCACAAACCTTGACTTGTACAGACTACGGATCAAGCACAGACAAAAACAGCCAATCTGGTAGTTGGGTCCTTGCAGTGATTTCAATGCAACTTCCTCATTCTAACTAGGGCAGATTTTGATAAAACTTGAAACTGACAACTCCCCAAACCATCTTGGTGACTTGAATTTGAAAACCCTAAATATTGAAGAGGATTGTCAAATCTGCAAACCATCAACCTTTAAGCACTTTGAATTAAAGTGAAGAAAATGATAAATTTTGATTTTCAGTGTTTGTATCCAAACCCTCATTACCTTGTGCCAAATCTGTGAACTTGATGTTATGTTTTTTTAAACCCCTACAGCAAGTGAATAAACAGTTATTTCTTGTGTTCTGAATATGAAAAGGCTGTTGAAAACAGACTGACATAAACCCCGACAGTCCTCAGTAAAAAAGAAATTATCGGCGACTGTTATATGCCTTTGAGGGCAGTGATAAGCAATGAAAACATGCAAATGGAACTTAAAACCTGCCGTTGATAACTGCAACCACTGAAAACTGGGGGCAAGCTGTCACACAATGGCTGCAAAATTGCCAAAATCGCTGGCACTGTAACAGTTGTATACAATGCTGCTGTCTTCTATTAGATGGAAGGGAACAAGAGATGATCCCTGGACAACTGATCAAACTTTAAGAACCTGCTACTGCTGCAAACACTTGACGGATGTGATGAGCACACAGTGGGGGGGGTGAATCAGTATAATGCAACTTTTACCAATTTATAACTTTATCAATCACAATAGCAACTATGCAAGAATATAACAATAAGAACAAGTTGACACCAAGATTTTATGTGGAAACCCTTACAGGAGAAAACCACAGTACAAATAATGTACTTTATATTTATATAAGTTAAGAATGATTGTAGGCATCAACCTCTTAATCTATTTTGTAGGCACCAACCTACAAGGAGCACCAACTCCCTAACTTGATTTAGTAGGCACCGACCTACAAGGAGCACCAACTCCCTCTTCCAAGGCACCAACCTTGGCTAACAAGAGGCACCAACCTCTTATGATAAACTGAGAATATGAATTCTGCTTTTTACTTCACTCCAATCCTTTGTTTGTGATGTATGCTGTCACTTTAATGCCCACACAAGAAATATAATCTTCTGCACTTCTATTCACATAATCATTTTTACACACTCAGTCTTCCTCTCATTACAAAAGAGCATCTTATACATACTTGAACAGCCAGTCATCATGAAGGAATGCATCCTTTCATTCAGAATTTTCAACCTTTACTAATCGCACCACTTCATATTTAACATGAATAAGACAAATTTTGGTCTATTATATTAAGCGCTTCATACATATGTCTCCTAACTAATCTGCCTTTTAACATTTGATCGCTGCCAGTTAATTGTTTTATTTTATTCGTCACATTTTGTATTATTAACAAACTCTTGTCCTATATATGGAGATTGTACCATATCATATCTTATGAAAAGACAATTTTTGTCTTATTATGATTTGTCTTTTCTCTTGTTTGTCTTATTCCCAACCTGTTTCATCTTTTTTTAATTACCTTGCTTTTAGTGATGAAATCGTATCACTTCATAAAGTCATGTCTTTCATTTTATGAAATCATATCATTTAGTTAGCCAAGCGTATCATTTCCTTAATCTGTTTTACTTTTTCTTTAATAAATCGATTTGTCTTATGATCTTTACCTTCAGATTTTTTTAAAACGATTTATTACAATGTTGCTTCTTCTTTCACAAGATTCATATGCAGTTCGTTGCCTTCTTTAATTCGTCTTTATTCATCTTTTGTCTCATATGATTTTTGTCTCTTTCTGTTTTGTCTTGTTCTCTGATTTGTCTTGTTGCTGCATACTTAAACTGTTCATACTCTTTTTTGTATTAAATCTAGATGTTCTTTCTTCTCAAATACATTATCTTCAGTCATGTTCATGATTACTTGACATCAATGACAATTTCCAACAATCTCCCCCTTTGTCATTGATGGCAACACAAACATAACTCTTTCCTTTTGCATTGCTCTCCCTTACTATATCTCTCCCCCTTTAACATCAATGGAAAAGGGAATTTCAGGAAGCATCTATCCATAAATGGATCATGGAAGACATCCATTCTTATCCAATGCAATGAGAATGTATTTCTCCCCCTGTCAAAGATTCTCTTATGCTCCCCCTTGCTCTAATACTCCTCTTTCTCTAACTTCTTCATCCCTTGACTTCTAAATTACTTGGGTGACTTGCTTCATCTATATCTTGGCTGTTGAATGAAGAAGATCATCCTCCTTTTGATCTCTTTGTGAAAGTCTTCTCTCCTTTCTTCTCTTCCTCATGTTTTTTGATTGCTTTTTGTTATCCTCTGCATGGAAACTTCTTTACTTTGACATCAATATCACAATTTCCAACAGGATGGGAGGAAGTATTGGTCTTAGTAAATGACGAAGAAACTTCAGGAAACCTGCTACAATCACACTCCAAATTGCTTTCCTTCAAATCCTTGCCTCAACAATGATTAAATGAAATAAGGCCAACAGTTTTATGGAGATGAATGAGTTCTTTTCTATTTGAAACCTACGTTTTCCCTCTCCTCTCTCTCAGGCATACTTTTTGAGCCTCTTGATGCAGTACTTTTTGTGTTTTCAACTTCAAAAATGACCTCCCATCCAAGCATGGTCCATGAGATCTTTGTGCACTTTTATCAATCAAAAAAATTCTCTCCCTCCCTCAAATGTGTACTTTTGGACTTGGAGCAACTTTTGTTATGTTTCAACATTGAGTTTTGTCACTTAAGTGTTTATCTTTACAAATGAAAAAGAAACCTTAGGAAACCTGCTACAATCATGCTCCAAATTGCTTCCCTTCAAAACCCTTGGCTCAACAATGTAAAATGAAAGGACAACACTTATATGGAGATAAATGGTGTTTTCCTATTTTAAACATATATTTTTCCTCTTCTCTCTCTCAAGCATACTTTTCAGCCTCTTGATGCAGCATTTTTTCTGTTCCAACTTGAAAATGTGATGTCCCCTAGAAGTTCTTGGAATGTGTTAGCTATTGGACCCTTGTGGAGCTAGCAGATTGGTTGAGTTATGGTACTGGAGAGTTTGATCGGTTTTGAGCCATTTGGTTCACAGGGTTGTCATTTCAGGAGTCCACAGCTTCTGACGGCACAGGATTATGTGGAGTTTTGAGCGAGTTATGAATTTTTAAGTGATTGAGTTAATTATTTAACTTAATGCCTTTTATTAAAGTCACATCGACTTTAATACATTTTTATATCACTTAAAATATTCTAAAAGGTGATTTAATATTTTAATGACTTAAAATATTAAAGGGCGCTCAATTATTAAGTCTTGACTATTGAAAAGGACTTAATAAAATATTAAAAGATTTAAATGATTGCAAAAGGGCGTATCTTCTTGGAAATGCGTGCCATTTGGGTATAAAGCAATCTTTGGCAATGAGAAACTCACCTTTTGATATTTTGACTTTGCCTTGTGCTATTTCCTGTGCATTCTCCTGTGATCAGGGTTTGAACAAACTGCCATTGAAGAACGATACCTCTTCAGTGTGAGCACTCTTGAGATTGTGGAAGATCAATCGAATCAGTGCATGTTGAGAGCTTCATTCAGAGGTTCTACAGATTCAGACAGAGATTATATATATTGAGATTTCTTGTTGTGTGCAATAAATGAGGGTTTCTTCCTGGTGGCGCATCCTTCTTCAGAGTCAGAGGCTTCCAGCAGAGATTCTTTCTATTCTTTCCTTGGCCGTACGGCCTACCTTGGGATTTGTGCCTTTAGAGAGGCGTGTGAAGGGTTAGGCTGAAACGCCTCCCTTTTGTTTGCTTTTGGTCTTCCATCATTGGCGTCCAGCATTTTCAGAGTATTGTATCCAGTTTCGAGGCAGGAGAACTCAGATCTGGAGGCTTGGCGTCCTTATTTGTCAGTTTCTCAGCATTCTTGGCTGGCGAGCTGGCTACTGTTTTAAATAAAATAACTGGAGACTTTCTGGTATGTCTGTTATTCATGATCTCATTGTTTCAGTATAATAACAACTTCTGCATTTCATTTTGTGAGAAATTGCTTTGTATTTTAGTTTACAAGCTTAAATATGATGCGCCCCTTCTCTTCTGTCTATCAAACTTTCTTTAAAAAACTAAATAACACTTAAAGATTTAAGAAAAATTGGGGTTTTGAGTTGAGAGCCAGCAGGGCTCATCACAGTGGTATCAGAGCTCTGAACCTGCTAGCTTGTGGGGTTAGAGAAATTTATGAAGTCTCACAAAGAGGGTTTTGGCAAGTTCTATTCCAGAGGGGGTCCTAGAAATCAGAGAGGTGATCAAAATCCTTTCCCACCATTTCTGTTTGAAGAACAGGAGGAGGAAATAGACTTGGATAATATGGCTAACAGGGAAGGAGGAACTTCTTACAGGAATCCTTGGGATGATGAGGACAGAGAAGCTAAAGATGTGCTCAGAGGCATGGTTGCAGGCCAAGAACAGGTGGCGACTATTCTTCAACAACTCAGCACAAATGTCCAAAATTTGACAATTAATAGAGCTCAGAATATGGATCAAGATCGTGAAGGCAATATTCACAGAGAGCCCCAGAGAGTCATAGCTCCAGCACGCACCTTTGAGAGAGCTACATGTCCTACTTTTACCAGAGATGATGCTGAGGAAGTGGACGAAGTTGAATAGGGTGGTGAGATAAATTTTGCAGATAACATTATGGCTATGCATGATGAGTGGGATGCATTGCCACCGAGGGTTAAGGAGCACCTTAACTTCGACAGATTCATGAGCCAGAAGAGAGAACACACCAGAAGCAGGAATGACAGGCGGCCTAGACACAAGCAGAATGATCTTAGACAGGCTACCAATAAGCTTACTTTGGCGAACTTTGATGGCAGTGGTAGAGTTACAGCACGTGCCTGGGTTAGTAAGCTTGACACATTCTTGACACTACGCCCCATGCCTGAGGAGGATGCCATTCGTTTTGCAGCACTTCACCTTGATGGCGTGGCACATGACTGGTGGATTCATGGTATGGCTACTCTTCATCATGACAGGATTACCTCGTACCAGGTGTTTACTGATAGACTGGTAGAGAGATTTGACAGACGGGATCCTGAGCTATTCTTCAGAGATTTGGCACAACTGAAACAGTTAGGTAGCTTGGAATCGTACATTGGAGAATTCCAAAGACTATCTGTGATGGTGACAGGAATCTCAGAGAGAAGGCTGATCATATTGTTCATTGAGGGTCTTTTCGAGCCCATGAAAGGTTGGATAAAAGCATTTGATCCACCTACTTTACAGGAGGCCATGAGGAAAGCTCGCAGCATGGAGCTATCTACACCTCGTAAGCCATTTGGCTCGAAACCTACTACCTCATACACGGAGAATAAATCGGATCCAAAGAAGGCTGATAATGCAGATCAAAAGAAGAAATTTACAGCCCCTTTAGATCAAGAAACAATGAATGATTTACGAAGAAGGAAACTTTGTTTTTACTGCAAAGGTCCGTATGACTTTAATCATGACTGCCCCCTCAAACCTAAAGGGAAAAACAAGCACATGGAGTGGTTTTATGAGGGAGAAGCGTTGACTGATTTTTCTGATCAGCAAGCTCCAATCTATGATACAAATGGAGAAGAGTCAGATAATGAGGCAGAAATTGTAGTAGAAACAGAATTAAAGGAGGCTCATATGTCCAGCATGCAGAAAGAGGGTTCTTTCAGACTTCGTGGGATCCTAGCTGGTCAAAGGGTCATATCTCTTCTAGATACAGGTGCAACCCACAACTTCATCGATTCACGGTTAGTGGAGAAACGTGGAATTCAAACTCAGCAGTTTGAAGGCATACGTGTGAAGGTTGCAGATGGATACACTCTCAACTGCGAGAGGATGATACCTGACTTGCCTTTGAAGCTCAACAATTTTGAGTTTAAGGCAGATTTTTATGTTGTGAATATGGGAGGAATGGATATAGTTCTTGGCATGAAGTGGCTTCATGCAATAGGAGAGTTCATGCTTAATTTGCGTGACATGGAGATGAAATTCACCATAGATGGCACAAATCATATTCTTAAAGCCATCAAGGACAGCAACCTTAGAGAGATTTCACTTCAAAGAATGGAGCGTTTGATTCGTCACGATATGGTAGAGTGGGCTGCCGAGTGCAAGCTAATGCCTTCACAGTTGGAGCAGCAAGCTTCTTCTTACCATCCAGATGTGCAGGAGCTTCGAATCAAACATGCGAAGGTTTTCAGTGCAATTCCACCAAGCAAACCTCCTGATAGAGGTATTGAGCATATTATAGAGCTGGATGAGGGCAGCCCAGATCATGATTACTCCTTACCGGCACCCCAAGCATTTGAAAGATGAGATTGAGAAAACTATTAAGGAGCTTTTAGCTATGGGGCACATTAGGCCGAGTAAGTCACCCTTTGCTTCATCAATTGTTTTGGTGAAGAAAAAGGATGGTACACTCAGGATGTGTATTGACTACAGAATGCTCAACAGGAAAACAATAAAGAACAGGTATCCTATTCCATGGATAGATGAGTTGATAGACGAGCTTCATGGAGCTTGCTACTTCTCAAAGATTGATTTGAGGATAGGGTATCATTAGATCAGAGTCTGAGAGGACATAGAGAAACTGCGTTCAGATGTCACTGTGGACACTTTGATTTCTTGGTTATGCCATTCGGTTTAACCAATGCTCCAGCCACGTTTCAGTCTACAATGAATAGGGTTTTCCATCCTCACTTGAGGAAATTTGTTTTGGTGTTCTTCGATGACATATTGGTTTACAACAAGTCTTGGGAGGAACACATAGTTCACTTGGATGCAGTATTGAGCATATTTGATAGGGAGTCCTTGTATGCAGCAAAGAAGGTCCAAAGTGCTAGGCATGGCGAGCTTTTATGTCGGGACCTTAATCATCAGTGATGCGAGGAGTCGGTATATGGATCGAGGAAAGTTCAGTCATCATCGATTAGCCTACACATAAGACTTTGACCTGACTCGAGGGTTTTATGGGATTGTGTACCTTCTGCTCGTCCAGTTCGTTAATTGGATTCTCATGACATCTTTAGCATACTAACCGATTTGAAGAGGTGCTGTGTGGACACCACTAGCCCAGGCGTGCTTTGAGAAGTTCAAACTTCTCATGACCACATGTCCAGTTTTGGCTCTACCGGACTTTACTAAACCCTTTGAGTTACATTGCGATGCCAATGGTGAGGGTATTGGTGCAGTTATCATGCAGGATCGACACCCGATAGCTTTCGAGAGCAGGAAGCTAAGAGGTCCTGAACGGAGCTTCAGTATCTATGATAAGGAAATGTTGGCCATCATGCATGCCATGGCCAAATTCAGGCAGTACTTGATTGGTAGTAAATTCACTGTTAAAACCGATCATAATAGTCTGAAGCATTTTCTTGGGCAGCGAGATCTTAATGAAAGGCAACAAAAATGGGTCAGCAAGCTTCAGTCCTACGATTTTGACATCTCCTATGTCAAGGGCACTCAGAATGTGGTTGCTGATGCTTTATCTCGCCGTCCTCACTTGAGCTCTATTACACTGGTTTCAGAGGACTGGAGACATCTGATAGTAGTAGAGTATGCTAAGGACCCATGGGCTTCTAGCATAGTAGATGGATCAGTACAGGATGACAGGTATTCACTTGTAGATAACCTTATCATCTACAAAGGGAGGATTTTATTGGTCCCAGGTTCTGAGATGAGGGACAGAGTATTGAGGTCATTCCATGATTCACTCATGGCAGGACATCCCGGTTACTTTAAGACCTATAGGCAGGTATGGGAGAGATTCTCTTGGAAGGGTCTCAAGTCTTATGTTCTCCAGTATGTCAGGGAATGTCTTGTTTGTCAGCAGAACAAGCAAGAGCATACATACCCTGCAGGTTTACTCCAACCGCTTCCTATTCCTGAGAGGAAGTGGGATTGTTTGTCCATGGACTTCATCACGGGCTTGCCAAAAGCTCAAGGGAAGGACAGTATTTTCGTGGTGGTAGATCGATTGACGAAATATGCACACTTTTTCGCAATCACTACTACACACACGGCTACCCAGGTGGCAGATTTGTTCTTCCGAGAGGTATTCAGGCTGCACGGTTTACCTCGCAATATAGTTAGCGACAGGGACAGCAGGTTTATGAGTAACTTCTGGCAGGAGTTATTCAAGCTTTGTGGGACAGAGCTCACCCCGAGTACCAGCTACCACCCCCAGACAGATGGGCAGACGAAGATCGTCAACAAATGGGTGGAAGGGTACTTGCGTAACTATAGTTCAGGGCAGCAGAAGGCATGGGTGAGGTGGTTATACCTATGTGAGTATTGTTACAATACCACCCATCACATGAGCATCCAGATGACACCTTATCGAGCATTATATGGTTATGACGCTCGAACTCTAGACTTATTGGCACGAGTATGATGGGGAGTTACGTAGAAACCCGCTGTTTCCCGACCACAGCTGTGTTGTTTTGATTATCTTTCGCGTATTTTGGTTTTTTTGAGTTTTTTGTGCATAAATGATAGTGTGATTTGCAAGAATTTGATATAAAATTCAATTAAAATCATACAACTCTGGAAATGATAGGATTTATTGAAAATGCTGATGCCAAACTATTTATTTAACTTCTGGAATGATTACAAATCAGATCCAATAACATGCAAGTAAAAAGGCAACGATATTTTTGTGGCTTGAAATTATGCAGCCAGGCGAAGAATGCATAAATGAATGCGAAGCTTCAATATAAACTACTTCTCCCTCGTCACAATGCTCTAGGAATGGTCCGGTGGTTTAAATACACATAATGAAGGCAGACTAAAAGAATGAAGCTGATTTGCCTTAGGCTGAAGAGTACGGCCTCTTGAGATGAATTACTGACCTGAAATAAGGTTGTCACGGCTTTGATGCAGCGTAATAAACAAATAAAGTCACGGCCCTCAATGGTGTCTCTGAATCTCTGATGAAAATATGCGTATCAGCAGTTGAAACCCTCTTCGGAATGAATCTTGTGTTGTAAACTCACGAAAATCAATACTTTCGGTGAATGTTATTGATCTCTCTGAATGGAAGAAATCTCGAAATGCAATAGATCGGTGATATTTCACAGCCTCTGAACTGCAACACTGAAGATGGCTCGTTCTCCAATGCTTGTAGACAACTGAAACCCTTGGCTTCGTTCTCCAGAAGAAGACTTGATCAAAAATCAATTTCATAACATAATGAATTTTCTTCACAATGAAAAATACTTATATTCTCAAGAGGGTCGATTTCCTCAAGGCATCCAATTTAAATAAAATTGAATTTATCTTTTAATATTTCCAAAGTCTCGAACACACTTTTAATTATAAATTATGATTAAAAAGTGGCCCCCTTCAATGTTGGTCGAACCCTTCAAGAAATCACTTAAGTTATAATATTAAATAATATTATAACTTTATATTATAAGCTTCAATAATTAATATTTAATATGACAATTAAAATATTAATATCTTTCTCAATTTACGTCCGATTAACGAACCGTCTGAAGCTGGTGAATAAGTGATTGAATTTGCACACGACCAAATCATACTGCTAAAAATAGCAGGGGTGCTCCGCTGAATGACCTTACTTACTAAAAATAGCAAGTCAGGCAAATGATGTCCAAATGACCCTGAACGAAAGCCAACTGGTAAATTCTGACAATCTGAAGCCAAGCCAAGCTCCAACAAGACCCTCTAACCAAACATATTAGCCTACGAGGGCTAAGAATAGGCTAAATCCACCGAACTCTGATGCTCGCAAAATTGGGGACATTACAGTCCGCCCTCCCTGAAATTGCTTGTCCTCAAGCAATCTCTACTGCAAAGAAACCCAACTCCTCGGAAGGCCCAAAAGAAGAACTGTAAAGTGTCCCACACATCTCTGACTGTCTCCTATAGCATCAACAAAACACAACTGCGCAAGCTATTCCTGGATCCCAAACCCAGAGTGAAAGTCTGTCGTGTCTGTTATCCTCAGGTTGCCACTGCGCTCTACTGCCTCCAACTTCACCATGTTGTGAGTGGTGAAGTAACCCAATGGGACCCATCCAATACTCAGTGCCAAAACTGTCACCACCTGGATCCCAATACAATCTGAATTCACATCCATCTGTTATGCAGAGATAAGAACTTCTAGAAGCATCTGCTATACCAAAACTCTGCCTGTCCTCTGCTAAACCCTGATGGATGTGATAACTGACCAAGCCATCATGCCAACTGAAACCATAGTCATCCTGTAACCATGTACCCATAAGAAAACTTTCTGACATAGAAGTAGCAAACCCTGTTGGATACATATCATCATGATGTAAAACTGGCAGCTGTCCCTGCAAATAATCTCCCACAAACCGCTGAGTCTGGTGCTTGCAGCTGCTAATCCCATCTTCTGAAGATGGTGAATACCCATCCCACAACGGATGGTATAACTCAAGAGCCAAACCACACTGATGGATCATCAAATCCTCCGTGTGTGGACTAAAGGAGAAGTGATGAACACTCCTCACTATGCAATCAAGATAAAATGCTCCCACCTCTGTCAATGGCTGACCATCATAGTCCTGGGGAAACAAATCAGCATAAGTACAAATCTCCTTACTGGATGATGCCCTACATATCTCCTGTGACGACGATGGAGTAGTGACGTGATCTGTCACACAACTCTCAGAAAAATCAACTATCTCATCACAAGAGCTCTCAACCAAAACACTCATCCCATCTGAATTAACTACACCAATGTCTGTGATAGATGTAACCACATCCTCACTACAACCCGTGGATATAAGATCCTCATCAACTGCCTCTGTATATAACTGTACTATATCTGCAGTTGGTGGAGACTGTGCCAAACTCAACTCCACGGTAAGCTCCTCCAACCATGACTGTGACTCTTGAAGGGCCAATTGACTGCTCTTCAATGAGTCCATAGTCACCTCAAGCTCATGAGTGAGCTCATCGACCTGCTCCTCCTTTCCCTTCAATGCATCATAACAAATGCAATCCCACTCGAGAAGAAAATCCCTGTCCGCAAGTAGTTTTAGGTAATTTTGTTTCATCATCCCAATTGCTTCTCGAAGTGCATGTATCTCTGCAAGGGAAAAACCACTATCACCATGCTCATCTGTCAAAGGAGT
The DNA here is from genome assembly GCA_007258455.2 of Sequoia sempervirens. NCBI lineage: Eukaryota > Viridiplantae > Streptophyta > Pinopsida > Cupressales > Cupressaceae > Sequoia > Sequoia sempervirens. Next base: position 21,737 of record VDFB02220164.1, read on the forward strand.
ACTCCAACCATAGGTAGCCAACATCTGACAAGCAACATCAAAATGCTCAATGGTTGTAGCAATCATATTGTCATTCACTTTTAGTTGCCCAACCAAATGATGAGGACTCTGTAGCTTATGGCCCCCATACAAGTTTTCCGGTTCACAATCTGCACTATGATATGAGGTTGATTCATCATCACTCACTACATGATAAGCAGCATCATGTGTGCTTTTATCCATGCACACCTCAACATCTAAGGTACTGCTGATATGTACCTCAAAGGATGGCTCAACTGATAAGATAGAAGCTGCTGATATGATAGTGTCTTCACACATTTCCACTCCCAGTGTAACTGTATCACTTTTCAATTCATAATCCTGGGATTCCATGTCAACATACAAACCTTCTAATTTATTTTCTAAGGTCTGATCTGGAAAATCAGACTCACCATGACATGAATCCACATCGAATCCTGCACCATTAGCACCCAAATCTTGAGTACCTTCCTGTGACAACTCAATAGAATCATTTTGCACATGTGAAATCATTGCTATCTCATGTTGTTGGAAAGTTTTATCACTGCTGTCATAAAAATCAAAACTGATAGCAATGTTGATAACATCCTCTGGAATGTTGTCAATATCATTTTGGGGCTCCACCATAATATTTTCTTGATGTAAAATTTCCTTATCAACCACCATTTCATTTTCAACCCCATGTTTGTCTGTAGGTTGAAGATCATGATCTGCTAACTTATCACATTTTAAACCAAACTCATCATAGAAACTTTTGGTCACTTCACCAAGTCTCTCATTTTTGCTTCGTGATGAGATTCTTCTAGAAAGGGAATCCTCATACCGCTGCAAACTATGAGTTAATCTTCGTTGTGAAAGCATAAGTTTTCGCTGAATATTGTTTAAGGTGCTCTCAACACTTAGCTGCTCACTTTTTTTTGATTTGTGTCTTTCCCTGTTATAATCCATCTGATGCTCCATATATTGTTCGAAGTTTAGACGCTCTTTGATCTTATCTGGTAGTGCTTTGTACTCCTCATAAGCGTCCATTATCTCATCAGCAAATTTAGAAGCCATGACAACCATTTTGCTGTCCAAGCTTGCCAATCTGATAAAAAAGAACTCTGATTTTCTGTCTCAAGAATTTCGTCAGACATGTTTCTGTGCAAATTCTTAACTAATGTTCCAGCTTCCTTTCTGTTTGGTAATTAAACAAATATACTGCTAAATGATTTGAATTGACACAAGGATGCAATGCAATCACTTTCAAACACCCTCTCAATGAAAGATATGACTGAAACTTATTCAATATTCTAAGATGACTAGAAATGTAAGAGATAATTATCAACACCAAAGAGCATTTTGCCAAACTGTTTGCAACTACAGTCAGCTGTATCACAGCTACCAGCACTATAAGTGATGCAGATATGATAAAAAAGTCAGTTGCAAGTATGCTGTGTAAGACAACAATACAATATACTCTCCAAATACAATATTTTTAACTAGAATCAGCGATGACAATAATCTCAATCCAATGGCAATACTTTAGTCTGTCCTTTCCAATTTGAGTGCCTTAGAGACAGCAATGTCTCCCTTATAATTATTCTGAAGTTTATTACACCCTAAATTCTGAGAAGTTTCTTTTTGCTCATAAAATTTATTTCCCACACAGGATGGCAAGAAACCGCTCTGATACCACTGTAGAAACCCTTGTTTCCCCTGACTTCTGATACTGTGACTGTTTTGATTGTCTTTGCGTATTTTGGTTTTTTTTTAAATTTTTTTGTGCATAAATGATATAGTGCGATTTGCAAGAATTTGATATAAAATTCAAATAAAATCATACAACTCTGGAAATGATAGGATTTATTGAAAATGCAGATGCCAGACTATTTATTTAACTTCTGGAATGATTACAAATGAGATCGAATAACATGCAAGTAAAAAGGCAACGATATTTTGACGAAAACCTGATTATTGCAGCAATCTTAAAGAATGCATAAATGGTACGGCTTCAATATAAAGCTACTTCTCCCTCCGTCTAATGCTCCGGGAATGGTCCAGTGGTTTAGGCACCACACATAATGAAGACAGAAGACTAAAAGAATAGGCGATTTGCCTTAGACTAAAGAAGTACGGCCTCTTGAGATGGTACGGCCTGAAATAAGAGTTGTACGGCTTTGGTATAGCAGCAACCAAACAAATAAAAGTACGGCCCTCAATGGTGTCTCTGAATCTCAATGAAATATGCGCCTCAACAGTTGAAACCCTACTGAATGAATCTCGTGTTGTAAACTCTGAAAATCAATACTCGGTGAATGTTCTGTGATCTCTCCTGAATGAAGAAATCTCTCTAAAATGCAATAGATCAGCTGATATTTCACAGCCTCTGAACTGCAACACTGAAGATGGCTCGTTCTCCAATGCCTGTAGACAACTGAAACCCTTGGCTTCGTTCTCTGGAAGAAGACTTGATCAAAAATTCGATTTCATAACATAATGAACTTTCTTCACAATGAAAAATACTTATATTCTCAAGAGGGTCGACTTTTCTCAAAAAGGCATCATTTAAATAAAATTGAATTTTATCTTTTAATATTTCCAAAGTCTCGAACACACTTTTAATTATAAATTATAATTAAAAAGTGGCCCCTTCAATGTTGGTCGAACCCTTCAAGAAATCACTTAAGTTATAATATTAAATAATATTATAACTTTATATTATAAGCTTCAATAATTAATATTTAATTTGACAATTAAAATATTAATATCTTTCTCAATTTACGTCCGATTAACGAACCGTCTGAAGCTGGTGAATAAGTGATTGAATTTGCACACGACCAAATCATACTACTAAAAATAGCAGGGGTGCTCCACTGAATGACCTTACTTACTAAAAATAGCAAGTCAGGCAAATGATGTCCGAATGACCCCAAACGAAAGCCAACTGGTAAATTCTGACAATCCGAAGCCAAGCCAAGCTCCAACAAGACCCTCTAACCAGACATATTAGCCTACGAGGGCTAAGAATAGGCTAAATCCACCGAACTCATGCTCACAAAATTGGGGACATTACAAGTTCCGGTGATTTATTACAGGAGAACTAGGATATTATGAGGGCACTTAGAGAGAATATACAGAAAGCCCAAAATCAGCAGAAGCAATATGCTGATCAGAAACGAGTAGAGCGGTCTTTCGAGATCGATGATTTGGTGTACCTGATGCTTCAGCCTTATAGGCAGTCCACCCTTCGTAAGAAGGGCTCCGAGAAACTTAAGCCACGATACTATGGACCTTTCAGAGTTGTCAGACGTGTGGGTCAAGTGGCTTATGAGTTAGATCTTCCGGTGGACAGTAGGGTTCACAACGTGTTCCATGTGTCGCGCCTCAAAAAGGCGTTGGGACAACACGTAATTCCTTCTATTGATTTGCCACCCCTGGATGATGAGGGGAAATTGGTTTTGATACCTGAGGCCATTCTGGACTCCAGAGAGCGTCATCTTCGAGGCGGGTTATCAGGGAATACTTGGTTAAGTGGAGGGATCTACCGGCAGAGGATGCTACTTGGGAGAGTGACAGTATTCTTCAGCATCCGGCTTTGAGTTTGCTTGTGGACAAGCAAATTCGGGGAGGGCGGACTGTGATGTCCCCTCGCTAGACAGTTCTCGGGAACAGTGTGTTAGCCCTTTATTGGACCCTTGTGGGCTAGCCAGATTGGTTAGAGGGTCAGTGGTACTTTCTGGAGAGTTTGATCGTTCTGGTTTTCAGAGCCCAGTGACTGGTTCACAGCAGGCGTTGGCATTTCAGGAGTCCACAGCTTCTGACGGCACAGGATTATGTGGAGTTTTGAGCGAGTTATGAATTTTTAAGTGATTGAGTTAATTATTTAACTTAATGCCTTTTATTAAAGTCACATCGACTTTAATACATTTTTATATCACTTAAAATATTCTAAAAGGTGATTTAATATTTTAATGACTTAAAATATTAAAGGGCGCTCAATTATTAAGTCTTGACTATTGAAAAGGACTTAATAAAATATTAAAAGATTTAAATGATTGCAAAAGGGCGTATCTTCTTGGAAATGCGTGCCATTTGGGTATAAAGCAATCTTTGGCAATGAGAAACTCACCTTTTGATATTTTGACTTTGCCTTGTGCTATTTCCTGTGCATTCTCCTGTGATCAGGGTTTGAACAAACTGCCATTGAAGAACGATACCTCTTCAGTGTGAGCACTCTTGAGATTGTGGAAGATCAATCGAATCAGTGCATGTTGAGAGCTTCATTCAGAGGTTCTACAGATTCAGACAGAGATTATATATATTGAGATTTCTTGTTGTGTGCAATAAATGAGGGTTTCTTCCTGGTGGCGCATCCTTCTTCAGAGTCAGAGGCTTCCAGCAGAGATTCTTTCTATTCTTTCCTTGGCCGTACGGCCTACCTTGGGATTTGTGCCTTTAGAGAGGCGTGTGAAGGGTTAGGCTGAAACGCCTCCCTTTTGTTTGCTTTTGGTCTTCCATCATTGGCGTCCAGCATTTTCAGAGTATTGTATCCAGTTTCGAGGCAGGAGAACTCAGATCTGGAGGCTTGGCGTCCTTATTTGTCAGTTTCTCAGCATTCTTGGCTGGCGAGCTGGCTACTGTTTTAAATAAAATAACTGGAGACTTTCTGGTATGTCTGTTATTCATGATCTCATTGTTTCAGTATAATAACAACTTCTGCATTTCCATTCTGTGAGAAATTGCTTTGTATTTCAGTTTACAAGCTTAAATATGCTGCGCCCCTTCTCTTCTGTCTATCAAACTTTCTTTAAAAAACTAAATAACACTTAAAGATTTAAGAAAAATTGGGGTTTTGAGTTGAGAGCCAGCAGGGCTCATCACAAAAAATGACCTCCAATGTTCCAAGTGCACTCTGTGAGGTCTTTTTGCACTTTTGTCACTCAAAAACTTGTCTGTTCCCTCCCCCAAGCACTCATTTTTGGATTCGGGAGCAATTTCTGTTATGTTTCAACATGGAGTTTTGTTACTTAAGTGATGGGACGTGCACCCAAGACCATCATGAATTTCTGTTTTGAAATTGACATTAAGTGGCTTGGGCATTGTCCTAGGCGGGGTGTAATAAAAATTTTCCAACTTTTAAACTTGAATTTAAGTGATTTTCTCTCTCTTGGCAGGCCCCTAGAGGCATAGTCCACATGCTTGGACTTGACTTGGACTTGGTAGGCCAAAAAGTTTCCAACTCGACAACTTGAAAAATTCTTAAATTTCTTTAAAAAGTATATAAATTGTATGCAAAATAAAGTCACGAAAAGAATCAAATAAGTTTGGTGGGGGTTTGGGGGTAGCACCCCTAGTGGGGTCATGGAGCGGAGCTGCAATATCCAAAATGATTTTATGTAATGTCCCCAAATTTTTGGTAAAGTGACATAATTAATTTAATTGATTAAGTTGTCCAAAAATTAATATTATTTCAAGAAGGATGACTTTAATTGATTATTTTAATTAAAATAAGGTGGAAATAATTAAATATTAAAAAGGTCACTTTATTAAATAAAGTATTCTTCTAGAAGATTCATTGGAGCCTTTAAAAGAAGTGGAGTGCAAGGCATTTGGGCATCCATTGTTGAGTTAATATTTCTTATGCATTATTGCAAAGGCTTGAATCTCAGATTCAGCTAAATCTCTAAAGACAAAAACCTTCAGCAGATTGGAAAAGGGTTGGACGAAAACCTAACTCTTTTTAGGAGTGGATTCACAACGGAGTTCACATTGGGCATATTTGCAGGTTTTACTACCTTTTTGGTGCTTCAACCAGCTAGGGTTTGCAAATCTATTTGCAGGTTGAAGATTGGATGTTGCATATTTGAACTTATTGAGTCACATTTTCAGGAGATTTGGGACGGCTAGGGTTTATACTTGCTAGAGCAGAATTTTACCAAGCTGGCCGCTAGGGTTTGAGACCCATTTTGGAGGTGTTATTGCAGATTTTGGGCTCTAAAGATTTTATTTAAATTTCCTAAACTGGGCGACCTGATTTGGAAGGCTACTTGGAGGCATTTGGCATAATTTTCAGAATTTTTGGAGCTGTCTATGATCTTATAAAAATTTTGCAGCATTGGAGTGACTAGGGTTTGGCACCTTTTGGGTCAAATCTTTATTACAGCTTGGAGGTGTCTAGGGTTTGAAGGTGGATCAATTTTGACATCATTTTTGGGTATCATTTCCAAGCCTTCTTTATAGGAGATTGCTGGTCTGAAAATTCTCTGAAAATCAGTCCTTAATCAGCCATTATCTTCTCCATGTCAATATGCATATTGTCTACCATTGCTACATTGTATCCGGGTATGTTTACATTGCCAATGAACTTTATTCTATATTGAAATCAGACTGGAATAGCTTGCTGTTGTAATCAGATCAGAACCTTATTAGGTCTGATATACATTATTTTCAAGGAGAAATAAGAAGCTATTTATGTTCTTTCATGTTGTATTTCAATATATATATGTATGTTGCTATTTCATGCCATTGGACATCAAAACATAAAGCAAAAATCAACAAATAAACAACCAAAACCATCAGCATACTCAGAAAATCAAATTGCATGCAAAGTGTTTGACAAAATGCCAAACAACACAAACTGAAAATTCAGGGCAGAATAAGCAGGGGCTCTTACATTTTAGGGTTTATAAATTTCTGATTTAAATATTTAACCCAAAACTAGCAAAACCCAAATTTTTCCCTTCAAAACCCTAATGACTAAACTATAATAACCCTAATGGTTATTAAGCAAATAAGTAGCAGGTTTAATTGTTTTATTTAGATTTAGTAAAACCTAGAAGTTTCCTTCACAAAAACCCTAAGGACTAGCTTTAACCATTAACTTTCAGCTTTACTATTTTATCTAAGCTAACAAAATCTAGATTTTCTGATGGCTTTAAAAATACTAATAACCAAGCTTACAATATTAAGAGAAATCAATTACAAAACCTTTTAGTTTAAATATTAAGTAAGAAATTGCATGCAAGCCCTCGAAAATGGTAACAGCTACAACAACAGCAAGGACAATGGCTGCAACAGCAGCATGCAATACTGAAAATAACACTACAGAAGCTTACAATTGTCTACCTATCGTACTAACACATTGCAAATCTGATCCGCGATCATGCAGCTCTCTTATGACCGTCTAACCAACCCAAAGGGGTTTCACCCTCTAGCTCGCAAAACCAATGTCTTTTCGTCCTCTAGCTTCCTTGCAAATCCGAGGGTTTTCGTCCTCGAATCTAACACTCGAACACAAGTGCTCAAAGCGGTTTCAATAAGGGTTTTTGTACGTAGCATAGAATCATCCCAACAAGAACACATCCCACATATGATATCCTTCAAATTAATGGCTAATATGAGATTCTACCTAAAATGACAGCTCAGACCAATGCACAGCGCATGGGTATCTAAGGATGAAACCACTGCATTAATGGCGCCCGAGGAGCAAGTGACTGGTCATGGCATGCAATCAAAACAGATCACTTTTTCCCACTTCATTTGAATTGGTTGACTTAATCTCTCTTCTTCATCCTTTGCTTGTAGTCGCATGTGAATCCACACCAATGCAATTTGACTATGGTTTTTGGGTAGGAAAATCCCCTTCCGTAGTGGATGCGTCATCAAGCTGCCCATTAATGGTGCTCTTGATCATGCAAGGGTAGGTAGGTATGAACAATGCCAAAAGGCATGCCAGTACAAGGGAGCGCTACTCTCCAACAAGGTAAGAAAAAGGAGCGTGGTCAAAGGAAAGGGATGCCAAGAAGGGGAAGTCCAATACTCCAACAACCCGCAAATTTGGAAACTTTTGGGGACCTTAGCAATTTATGAATTTGACCGGCACATGGGAGAAGAGAGAAAATACATATGCACTCTTTGGCTATGTTACCCCAATTTTCTAGGATAGGGATGGCAGGGGACGGGATGGACTTTCAAGGACAGCTTTTTTTGGGGACATTTTTGGGGACAACAAAGGGGACGACTAAATAGGGAAAATTTAAAATATATATAAAAATTTCAAATATTTATATAATAACATTGATAAAGCATTCATCATATACATTATACAGACTTAATATATTACATTTGTGTTAAATTGAGAGTTCACATGAGAGTCGAACAAATTAGCAAATGTAAAAACTTAATTGCTCTCATAATTCATTATCAATATGCATGTGATTTTAAAAAATAGTGTATAAGTTACAACAAAATGCTCAAAGGCTGCAAGTTTCACTTTCAACTACAATATAAAAATACAAAAACAAAGAAAGTTTCATTTTATTTCTTCCTCATTTAGGGTGAGTTGGGAAGTGGGGGTTGTTGGCATAAAAGTCAGTTTTCTTTATCCAACATTGATAAAATAGTTGGTGACGAGTACCACAATAGTGAAAGGGTGCAGCCGAAGGCCTAAAGGCCAGGGGGTTGCAGGGGACTTACTATTTTCTTAAACATTGCTTTTTTATAGGGACGGCTTGTCGTCCCCAAGAGGGTTGGAAAACATCATAGATGTTCTCACCCATCTTGGTGACAGTTGGCCATCCCCTTTCATTTTCTAGGACGTCCCCTAGGCGTCCCCCCATCCCCAAAATGTTTTGGAAATGGGGATACCCCTAAAAATGTTGGGGACGTGTCCCCGGGTTTCCCTACTCTTTGACCAAGGTTAACAATGGGAATAGGGTTTTAGTCCACAAACATAAATTTATTGAAAAGGGTACATTACAGGAGCCCCCGCCACCAAACCCAAATGCAAGCCTTCAAGACTGCACAAACATTCATGACACATGCCATTTTCATAAATTTTAAAATGCAAAAAACTATGCTTTTTGAATGTGAAAATCACATTTCTTTTGTGCTTTTTACACATTCGAACTCTATTTTCTACATGGACCAAGTATACTCACACACTCATGTAGTACTCAACAAAAAATCGGCAAAAACTCAACAAGTCATGAGTTTACTCTGAAAAAAATTCTCACAAAAAGAATCTGGCTAGTGTTTGACAACATGTCAAGTACTACGCCTAGAGGTATTGATGCACTTTTTGTATGTTTTGATGTTGAGTTTAGACATTTAGGTGAAAAAACACCTTGGATCACTTAAGTGACTTTTGTTCTAATTTATCGTTGACATTGAAAAGTTCATGTACTTTTTCCACTTAGGTGATTTTTTCCTCAAAAAGGTCACCCCATGCAAATATGCATAATTGGACACTTAAGAATAACTTTTTTGACTGTTTTGATGCTAAAACATATGTTGTCAAGTTCGCCTACCCTAGCCCCTGTACCTAGCCCAAATGGGTATGAGCCTAGAGACAAGTTCCCCTCAAGGCCATATAGGGCATAACCTAGACATCCCATGTACATCTAAGACATACCCATGAAGTACCCACATCATCTAGGTCATGCCCCCAATAAACTCAAGCATAATTGACCAAAAGAAAATGCCCTATACATTATCTTTTCATAGACCCTTGCAAGTTTCAAATCCCCATCATCTCTAGAACCCGAATAATAAAATGTATTGAAAAACCACCTTTGATGCCTCTATAAGTTTTCTTTTCATTGAAGTCCATAAGTTTTAGTCTCCTTGTTACTATTTCCTAAAAAGCATGCCCAAAATTCTACTTCCATTGTTATCAAGTGTGTAGATGAAGGGTAGATATAGTGGTTTGAATTGCCAAATTCACTCATTGCTTTAACATCCATCTACCTACCATCTATGAATGCCTTGTTTTTCTAGTTCTTATCATCAAACTATTACGAACACAACTATCTTAAGGGTTTTGACTTGCACACCACTTCCACATTCCTAAGCTTATAGAAATAGATAATCTTTAACGATGCGAACACATAGTAATCCGGAAGGAAGACGAGAAGTGGGTCAGTCTTCTGGAAATCTTGAGAATAAAATTGATCAATTATTGGCACTGTTGCAAGACACTTGGGCTCAAGTAACTCATTTGGAATCTGAAAGAGCCAGAAAGGAACCCTCAAGGGGGGGAGACATGGAAAGTCGCCGTGAGGATTCCATTCCGAGTGAGCAAGAAGATGAGACAGTTGGTGGGGAGACTCATAATTCTGAAAAAAGATCAGATGACCTTGGAGTTGTCCCAGGATATGAGAAAGGTGATACCCCCGAAATTTGATGGGGCAGAATCAGGTGATGCTGCCACAGCGTGGCTTGTGGAAATGGAAAAATATTTCGAGATCAGAGAATACACAGAGAATAAAAAGGCTTTATGGGGAGCTTATCAATTATCTAGGGAAGCGTCCACATGGTGGACAAGTAAGAAGAAGGAATTAGGGCCTAAGATCAAGGAGTTGACGTGGACTGAGTTTGTGGCTATATTTAGACAGAGATGGCTGCCTCAATTGTTTTATGATCAAAAGTTGACTGAGTTTCACCATTTGACACAGGGCGATCTCTCAGTTAATCAATACTGGGAGTTCATCAGACTCCTAAAGTATGTCCCTCAATATCATGGAGATGAATATTTTCGAGTTCAGAAGTTCATACTAGGGCCGAAACCCCAGATTGGGGGACAAGTGGATTTATTGGGTCCAACTACTATGGACCAAGCATATGAAAAGGCTATCAAGCAGGAACAGAGGTTGCAGTCCATGAGCATAAGGAAGAAGAAGGATAAGTTGGCTGCGAATCCGAAACCATTTAAGAAGAAAGGGGACAAACATGAGGCCCAACACAAAAATGATAAAAGACACAGAGATCAGAAAGGCCGAGATTGTAGGGATAGGAAGGTTGGAAACAATCAAAATAACAATAATAAGAAAAATCAAGATGTCGGAAGACCAACCGAGAGAAGAGGTCCACCTAGAGGGTGCTTCACATGTGGAGGGGACCACTATGCCAACCAATGCCCTACTAAAACAGCCAGGCCATCTTCCGGAGGAAATCCTTTACCTTGTCAACAAACTGCGTTCCAGCAATGCATACATGCGGCAGTGGACAACTGGCAGGCTGAAGTAAGTTGTTTGGAACATCAGATCACGCCAATTGAGACCTCAAGTAAGTTGTTTGGAACCACAATATCAATCTTAATTGACACAGGAGCTATAGAATGTTTTGTATCACCTAGAGTTTTGAGTAAGATACCTAGAAGGGCGGGTTACATGCAAAACACTTGGTCTATAGAATGCCAACCAGTCCAAGGCTCGGGTAGAGCAATATTTATTTGAGAACCAGATTGATTTTCCCATCTTCTCTACTAAAGTAAATCTTTACGTAGCTCCCCTAGGTGCTTACGATGTAATCCTAGGAATCAATTGGCTGTGGAGGCACAGAGCCCAAGTTAACTGTTTTTCTAAAACTGTGGAGTGTTTAGATGACCTGGGTCATAAGGTATTCATACAGGGGACCATAAGACTAGTTAAAATAAGGAAGATTTCTGCAATGCAATTAAAAAGGGCCAAACGCAAGGGTTGTCAAGAATTTGCAATCAAGATGCAGGAGGTAGTGGAACCTAGTGAAACCCAGGGGCTGATCTTCTTTGACGATTTGATGTTCTATGAAACTCAGAAAACTGCAATGGAGGATTGTGGCGAAGTCTTGAAAAGAAAAGATTCTAAATGGGAAAAGTACCCTTATCTTAAAGATTTTGTTGATGTCTTCCCTAAAGAGTTACCTGGTTTGCCACCCAGAAGAGCCTTTGACTTCACTATTGATATTCAACCTTGGGAAAAACCAATATCTAAAGCCCCATATCAGATGACAACTACTGAATTGATGGAGTTGAAAGCTCAGCTGTAGGAGCTCCTTGAAAAGGGTTTAATCCAACCCAGTGTCTCACCATGGGGGGCGCCAGTTATCTTTGTTAAAAAGAAAGATGGTACACTGAGACTATGCATTGACTATCGTATGCTCAATAAAGTAACCATCAAGAACAGATACCCCTTACTGCGTATTGATGATCTTTTTGATTAGATGCGAGGGGCAGTGGTGTTTTCCAAGATTGATCTTTGGTCAAGATATCATCAATTGAGATTGAAAGAGAAGGACATCCATTAAACGGCTTTTAGAACCAGATATGGGCATTATGAATTCATGGTCTTACCCTTTGGGTTAACGAACGCCCCAACAGCCTTTATGAACTTAATGAGCAGCGTATTCCGGGACTATCTAGATAAGTTTGTCCTAGTGTTTTTGGATGATATTCTGATTTACTCCAAAAACAAGGAAGAGCACCTTCGGCATCTGCGCTTTGTGCTTCAGAGGCTAAGAGAAAATAAGTTGTATGGCAAGTTGTCCAAATGCTCGTTTTTCCAAAAGGAGTTGCAGTACTTAGGGCACATTATTTCCGCGAAGGGAATTGCAGTAGACTCGGCTAAAATCAAGGACATTTTGGAATGGCCGGAGCCGAAAAATGTGCAAGAGGTCCGAAGTTTTATGGGGTTGGCCGGATATTACAAAAAAAATTGTGGCTAATTTCTCCCGAATTGCATGTCCCATTACATCACTTCAACGAAAAGGGAAGAGATTTGTCTAGACAGATAAGTGTCAAGAAGCATTTGAAGTTTTGAAGGAAAAGTTGACAATAGCACCGATACTGCAAGTACCAGACCCTGAAGGGCATTTTGTAGTCACCACGGATGCGTCGGGAGAAGGGTTAGGAGGCGTACTCATGCAAGACGGAAGAGTCATTGTGTATGAGTCTCGAAAATTGAAGAGTTACGAGCAGAACTATGCCCCACATGACCTTGAGCTGGCTGCAATTGTGCACGCGTTACAAGTCTAGAGACATTACTTACTGGGAAAACCCTTCAAGTTGAGATCTGACCACCAAGGGTTGTAGCTGTTCACACAACCAAATCTAAATGCTCGGCAAAGAAGGTGGCTCAAGTTAATCTTGGACTATGATTTTGAGATCAGCTACATCAAGGGGAAAGAAAATCGAGTAGCAAGTGCTCTGAGTAGAAGAAGGCATATAACCTCCATTTTAACTGTTCGTACAAACCTCTAAAACCAAGTTCTCCAGTCCTCAGAGGGAGATGAATACTACCAGTAGGTTAAGCAAACCCTATTAAAGAACCCTCAAGACCATAGATATGATGGATTCCAGTTCAATACTGGCGGGGTACTTAGGTACAAGGGAAGAATGTATATTCCAAACTCTGGGGAATTAAGAAAACTAGTCCTTCATGAAGTTCATAATCCACCCTATTCCGGGCATCCAAGGGTAACTAAACTAGTGGCAGTTTTGCAGCCATTGTACTTCTGAAAGGGAATGAAGAGGGTGCTGCAAAATATGTGGCTGAATGTTTAGAATGTCAAAGAGTTAAAGTAGAACACCTTCACCTGACAGGATTGTTATACCCTCACGAGGTTTCTGGATGGAAGTGGCAAGTGATTAGCATGGACTTTCTACAAGGACTTTCGATGTCCAGAAACAAGCACAATACAATTTTGGTGGTAGTTGACAAGCTCACTAAGGTCGCGCATTTTATTCCGGGGAACCTAACTGATGGAGCACCCGCAATAGCAAGGAAATTTGTGCAAGAAATCTTCAGGTTGCACGGAGTTCCAGAAAAGATCATATCTAATAGGGATGCCAGGATGACCTCTAGGTTTTGGCAAGCACTCTTTACTTCCCTTGGGACCCAGTTAAACATAAGCTCAGCATATCACCCGAAGACATATGGTCAAACGGAAAGGGTGAATCAAGTACTAGAAGACCTCCTAAGAGTTTACTGCATGGACCAGTACTATAAATGGGAGGATTATCTTCCGCTTGTTGAGTTTGCTTACAACAACACATATCATTCCGCTATTAAGATGGCACCATTTGAGGCATTATATGAGCACAAGTGCCGCACTCCTATAAGCCAGGACAAGCTAGATGATAGGATTAGCCTTGGCCCCGAAATGCTCTCGGAAATGGAAGAACAGATCAGAGTGATCAGGAAAAGGTTGGCTGAAGCAAATGACAGGCAGAAGAGCTATGCAAATGCTAAGAGAACTCCTAGACGGTTTGTCGTTGGGGACAAGGTGTTGTTAAGAGTTAAACCCTAGAAGAGCGCCATTAAATTCGGGAAGTTTACGAAGCTAGCACCAAGATATGTTGAACCGTTTGAAGTGTTAGAGGAAATCAATCCAGCGGTCTATCGGATTGCTCTACCGCCAGCCCTATCTAGGATGCACAATGTTTTTCATGTCTCATACTTAACGAAATATATACTTGGCAGTAACCATGTAATTGATTGGAATGCCTTGCAGGTACAGGATCCAGGAGTGGTGTCGGTAGAGCCCAGCAGGGTGCTCAAGATGCGTAAGATCCACTTACGTAACCGTGAAGTAATTCAATGCAAGGTCCAATGGGACCAATACACTGAGGATAGTGCCACCTGGGAAGATCTCCAGGACATTAAGCAGAGATTTCCTCATCTCTTAGAGGACTATGAGATTCCTATTTAGACTCTTTATGTTGATGTTATGTTTTGTATATGAACTCAAATATCATCGAGGACGATGACTCTTAAGGGGGGAGAGATGTTACATCCCACCCTAGTGGCTTTAAAAACACTTTTACTTTCTTGCAATATGAATGATGAATGATGCAAATGTTGAGTTACTAGTGCATGATTTGTGGAAATCTTATGATTGTGTTCCGATAATGCAATGAAAATATGTGCTATGATCTATTCAGGATGAATAAGTTGTGTTTGATGCCCTAGAAAGAAAAGTTTACTTTGCAGTAATTGAGTAGATAGAAATATGTATTGAAGAATTATCGAGATGACAGACTAATTTTTCACTTGTTTGGAGTTGGATGTAGGGTAGCCGTTCCATGATCCTCGGGAGAGGGGAAGTATCATCTGAGTAGAGAGGTAATGTTGGAAATGCCCTCACCCTGGAATCGCCATCTGAGTTAAGGTTTGGTCAAAGGATCTTAGAACGCTAGAAGTGAGTTGTTTGGAGTCCTGTTGATGTAAGTCATTTGAGTGATTCTAGGAAGTGGTTTTGTTGTCAGTGGTATTAGGGTTTTGTAAACCAGCTTCTCCTACCTTCTTTCTATCATTGAAGTTAACCTAACTTACGCACCTGAATTCGTTGATATGATATTTTCACCTGTTGAGTGTGAAATTATGCCTAATAGCTTAACTATAAATATAACTATAACTATATATATATATATATATATATATATGTATAAAATTATTTATTCTTCTTCAGGTGAACTTAGTGACGTTTCATAATAATACCTGGAGGCATTTTAAACATAAATAACTTTTTACGATGATGAGGTTAATGCTAAAATACATTAGTATTTAATCTATTACTTTTAATCAAGTGAATATTTTTATTTAAATTTTGAAAGGCCACTATAGTATTACCGCCAAAATTCCATGAGATAAAGATTTAAATAATTAAATTAACTATTATACCCCGTATTCACAAGGAGGGGCGAGGCCACTTGGAGTTGACGGGTTGAATAAATCTTTCTTTAACTTAATTAAAATTTAAAAATAACTTGCCACATGGTTGGTTGTGACATTAATCTTGTTGAGTTAATCCTTAAAATTTAGTAATGGGGAAGGCCAGAAAAAGAAGAAGTCGAGCTTAGTTGGCGAACTGCTAAACAATCAATCTTGGCTTCGAAATAAAGATTATCACCTTGGTCGATTTTCTTGGGGAATGGAAGTTGGAGGAAATTGTGGAAGTTCGATAACTACCCTTGGCAATCATATGAAAGAAAGGATATTGTTTCTCTTTGAAAAAAAAAAGATCATTTTGGGAGAATCGAAGCTGAGGGAAGGAGAAAAGATGGTTGTTGGCTGTGAGGAGAAACGTTGGTGCAAGTTGGAAAGAGCAGATTCGCCAATTAGTATTGTGAGAAGAAGAATGGTGGAGGCTAAGAATAGAGCAACAACTGAAGTTTGAAGCTCTTTTATAAGGGATCAAGAGGTTGGCGTCTGGAGCAGAGGTTGCACTTGTTTATGTTTTGAAATCAACAATAAGTGGCTTGGGCATGATCCTAGGGGATGTAATGTACTTTTTCCATGTTTTAAACTTGACCTTAAATGATTTTCTCTCACTTGGCATGCCCCTAGAGGGGTTTTGATGCACTTTTAGTTATGTTTTGATGTTGAGTTTTGACTCTTTAAGTGAAAAAACACCCTCTTGAGTCACTCAAAATACTTTTGTTCTAATTTTCCATTGACATTGAACAGTTCATGCAATTTTTCCACAAAAATGATTTTTTCACCAAAGAAGATCTCCTCATGCCAAAGTGTGCACAAAGAAGAGCAACTTTTTTAACTTTTTTATAGCTAAAACATGACATTCTTTCTCCTTGTTGTGCTCCTCATCACTTAAACACCTTTTTTCCAACCTGAAATCATCAAAAAGTGCTCCTCCCTAGTCTAGGCATTCTCCAAAAGCCTTAACGATCATTTCCCTACCTTAGAATGCCTTTGCTTTTCCTTCATCATCCAAGTTCTTGTCTTCGACTTGCCTAATGTGCCAGAAAACTCCTTTGGTTGACTCTAAAAAGATGTTAGATAAAAATGGAGACAATAGCAATGATAAACACTGTGAACAAGGATTCAAATATGGCCTACAAAAGAGAAATGACAGGATTTTAGCTTAAAACTTGACTCAGTACAAAAAGATTTGTATGGGTTTCACATAATCCAAAAACATGTTGGCTTCCTGCACATACACTTCTTAGTATTTGCTAGATATTAAGCAATTCAAAGCTTACCAGATTCCAGATAGTCATTGGCACTACATTTGTATGCCCCTTGATGACACTCATCCTTCCTCCCTTTGCCATCCTGAGCTGAAGGAACATAGCTCCCTGTTCAGACCAAAATATTTTAAATTTCTATTTCTATCTCACTATGCATGGATTGTGCTAGCAAAATGCAAGTAAAGCACCAAATTACCAAAACAAATATATACAAATTAAAATCATGAAACAAAAATTCCTCTTGAAACATCACCATTTATCCTGATATAGTACTTTAAATCTTGAGGAAACTCCAATACCCCATGCATGCCTTCCAATATTATAGCAGCATATATTCTCTGTTGATAAAGAAACATTAATGTAAGATTATCCACAGTTAACACTTTAAAGGAAGTGACAAATGAGCACTGCATATTCTTCTTAAATAAGAAAACTGAAATTAGCCTGCATGCTTATCTGCATTACCATGCCATCTTTTTCTAGGAAATGTAGTCTATGCCATATCACAAGGGAAGCAGATGTAAAGATTCAATTGGGCTCCACACTATCCATGTATTTTCTCCTCAGTAGGAGAACCCAAGGCTAGCCAGGCTCTTTAAAAGTTCACATAAATTTAGCCCTGAGGGTTTGATAGGGATATTTAATACCTCAAACCTGCCCTGCCCCAGGATTTGGCAGCATAGATTTTCTCACTGTATCAAATAGTGTTTTCCATCCTCTTGAACACAATCATAACAACTTCCACGGTAGTATTATGAAATTTTAGTGTCATGCCCCCACCCTAAATCGCTGACCAAAGAAGTATTAAATCACAGCCTGTCTTAAATGGATTAATCACTGACCCAAGGAAATATTAAAGTGGTGGCTCAAAGGAATAATTAATCGCAGCCTTTACTAAGTCAATTAATCGCTGACCAAGAAGTACTAAAGTGGCATCGATGGGAATTAATAAAGGACCTTTAACGTAACACGAAAATTAATATATGAATACCAATCAATATAAATAAAGGAATATCTATATAGAATATATATATGTATATAATTGCCAATCAATCATCAAATCATTCAGAAAAGCAGCAATCATAGATACAATAAATGTTTGGTATGCACTTGAATATATATGCATTTAATATATATATATTATTTGATAGGCATGCAAAGATATGTCTATTTACTTTCATAATGACTGAATTGCAATGAGGGAGATATGTTATGTCTAAATGGGTAAATAAGGAAAAATAGTGAAATTGTTTATATTATTATAATTTACATCTTTTCCTTTAAGCAACCATGTGTAAGGATGGCAAGGAGACATATTAAAGGGCGATAGGGAATTGTCTTGGTTGGATGTTCCCAAAGGGATTGTCTTGGTTGGATGTTCCTAAAGGAATTGTCTTGGTTAGATGTTCCTAAAGGGATTGTCTTGGTTGGATGTCCCTAAGATGAAGGGAATTGTCTTGGTTGGATGTTCCTCTTTTGGCACCCTATCATGCATTTCTCGCCCATCCCTACCATGATTGGTTATTGGAAACGAGTTTATAGATTAGATTCAAGTTTAAGTTGTTCATTATTTTATAAATGTTAATAGTTCATTTATTCTTAAATTCAATATGTATTATATAAATTGCATGAAATATTATTTGTTAAACAATTTTATGTTGTGTAATTGTCCCTTAAGGAAAATTCAGGCTTACGCCAAGTAGGGGATATTAAATTCAGAGTGCTTTAGGAGCCTTCAGAAAAGACATCATGTAAACAAGAGTTGCCTGAAAGACAGGTTGACTAACAGAAACCAGCCAGCACTTGAGAGTCATTCCACAGGTTTGCCTCACAATTTTCTGCAAACAATGAATTCCAATATCAAGTAGTAGCTGTTTTCCCACAACATGTCAAATTAAGTGATGTTTTATCAAGATTCAACTCTGTAGTTTTTGAGTCAATATCAATGGCCATATTTCATGAGTAGTGGTTCAACCTTCACAAGAACCCATCTCTCATGAGCATGAATGGTCCACTTAGCTAGCACTCATTGCATCTAAACAATGCTCACAAGGGTGAAGCATCAGGACTTTCCGAGAGATCACTCATCCAGTACTATTGCAACTCAAGTGCTCTTAACTGTCAAGTTTCCCCCAAGATCAAGCCCGCTAATTGGATTCCAAGTTTCTTAAATGTGAATCTCCCAAATCCAATTCCCAATATATTTGTTTGTTGCCATTGCCTAGAGGTTGGACCATTGGAACATTCATGCTGTTGATAAATGCGAGTCCTGTTACTTTGATAAATCTTATGCTGTTGATAAAAGTGAGTCGTGTTACTTTGATAAATCTTACATAACTTTTACTTCAAGAGGAATATTCTTGAGTTGTACTGCTTGTTGGGGTGGGTCATGATATTCAAAGAGGTTCAGATTCAGAAAAGACAAATGTTCAATCTACTACCAGCTTAAATCAATTCCAAGCTCAGTGCAAAGCATCTATGATCTAAAAAATATAATGATGCTCTCCAAAAATTAATATCAATTCTACTCATGAATGAGAAGCTACATGTATTTAGATTACAAAGCAACAAGTTTCTTTTACATTCAATAAAGGTAATTTAATATGACTTGCTTTCTAATCTAAAGCATACCTCTGGGTTTAATTTGTAGTAATTTACCAAGTCTTCCTCTGTACTAAAACTTCTTGATACAATAACTGGTGTTTCATACCTGTTGACATGAAGAAAAAGACAACATGTTGCACAATTAGGTAATCTTCTAGTAAAAGGTTATTATGACTTCCAGTTTCACAGGAAAAAGTTAAACCAATCAATTTTATACCAAAGCACATCAAAATGCTAAAATATACTCAAACACGTCAATAAGAATAAATATAATAAGTCACTGTATGATATGCTTACTCTTCTCCAAATTGATGAGCCACTTGCCCAATGAATTCATCCACCAAATCATTTCCTTGTGGAACATAGGCAAGCTACACAATTATTAATGCCCAAAAAAATTAGACAAACTGCACAAGGCCAAGAAAATAATTTGAGACTAAAATCAAAACCTAACAAATGCCAAGCTACTAGGTGTCATAGTTCAAATTTCATTTTAGTCAGAAAACCAAGAAAACATATTAAATGGGGTAGCACCATTATCAGCCACTAAGATGAACAAACACGAAAAACGAAACCTAATTTTTTCATTCTAAGGCAAGTGAAACCATCCTTTTAAGTTATTATCTGCATGAGTTTACATGCAAGTCACTAATACAACATATCAAAATAAAATCAAATTACTCTCAAATGTTAAAAACCAGAGTCATTTACTACCAATTCAAACTTACTAATAAAAAATAGACAATTTATGGCTTCTGATAGAAATGTGCATACTACTGTTTCGCTGGGCATTCGCCTATTTAGATTCTGGCAAACATTCTGACTTCCTGACACAATAGGTCGACATAGAGCATCCACCTTTGGCTGCCATGGGGTAGCAGGTATGTTGGTTTCACTGTTGAACACCAAAACAGAGTATGTAAAATCAAAAATACTGGAGAATATCAAAATGTTAGATGTTCATTGGTATTACAATTCTAGTCCTTTTAATGTAAATGTGTCCAACCTAGAGTACTCCCATGCAAGGACATGTAACCAAATATCATAGAGTGCACATGCTTCCATGTAAAGTCAAACTATAACACTTTGTTAAAAACGAAAAAAGAAGAGCAAAAAAGCATGCCACGCAGTTTCATTCTGTAAAATACCCAACTTGGATTGAACGATATTTTGCAATTTTCTCAGTTTGACAATGTGAACATTTTGTCAAACTCATGACTTGAACTGATGAGCTGAGTTATTTCTGAGTTATTCCCAGATGGTTCAGCTGCTGGAATTTGATATATGTTTTATGCAATATATTCCAGACTATTCTCCCACAATCACAAGCTATGTCACAAGGTTTGAATTCATGTTTGTGTTTGGCAACAATAAAATTCAGATGAAGTTCGGCAACGAAAAAAATTCAAATAAAAAATTCGCGATTAAATTCGCCTTGTATAAATTTGAATTTTTTAAAAAAATATATAAATAATAAATTCATTAAATTGTCAAAATAACTTACACTGCTAAATAGATTTGAAACAAAATATATTACAAAATTAAATAGATTTGAAATAAAATGGTCAAATTTATTATTTATTAAAATAAATATAATATTATATTAAATTTAAAAATATTAAAAATAAAATAATATTATGTTAAATTTTGAATACATTATAATAAATTTAAAAAAGATTATAATATAAATATGTTCAAAATTTTAATTTTAATTTATTAATATATAAATCTTAAATATGTTAAATTTTATATACTAAAAAATAATAAAATATATTATAATTTAAAAATGAATTTATTAAATATTAACATATTTGTCTTTTAACCCCTATGCATGGGAATGATAATCATGGTGTGCTTGCGAAGGAGAGAATATCTCAATACGGGCGTTACACAGGCCAAAGTAAGCAATGGAGGAGATTTTCCCGTAGATGACAATTTAATGAAGAAAATAAGCGGTCTTTCCATTTTCGTCCATGATTTTTGTTTGCGCGACGGAGGTTGAGAACCTCATCAATTGGGAGAGGAGGATGAAGGAGGTCGAGGATCTCATCAATCGGGAAAACTCTTTCCATCATTAGTGTAGGTTTATTCATTTCCGCCCAAGATTCTCACCTCTTCCTCCAGCATGTGTATCAAACAGCCGAATTTATTTTAATCAAAAAAGCCCTAGCCTTGTTCTGTGCAAATTTTAAGGCGAATTAAAACAAATATTTTAGATTTTATTGGAATTCACTGAATTTCAAACTTCATACATAAAATTCGCCAAATCTTGTGACACTGATCAAAAGGAAAAAATTGATAGAAAGGTACATAATTTATAGATGCAAGACTTGTTGTTTACAATGGAATAAGAGAGTTGATATACTACTCAGAAAATATAATGTTATATATATATATATATATATATATATATCAACAATCATACATCTATGCACAGAAGAAAATATGCTGACCTGTAAATAAATGCCTGAGTTTCATTGACCAAATTCTCCTCTTAATCCACATAAATTAGTCCTTCATTTACCCAACATAGCGCTCAATAGATAGGATGGCAATCTTGGAAATATGGTTCAATACTTGTAGCTGTCTAAAATATCTGGTGGCTGAGTATGAAATGAGTTGCATAAGTCAATATCCTGCATCTCCCTTGACTCTTGACCTGCCACGTGAGCTGGCAGAAATTTATTTGGGGCCTTCCACAAATTATCGACCTCTATGGTAAAGCACGATTCCCATATGAAATATACTACGGCAGACTGTGAAGAAAGGCAACAGCTAAAATTTGTCCTTTATGCCACAACCTCCCATTGGCCACATTATTCTCTATCAGGCGATGGATTCATCCATTTGACCAGTCACATCCTCTAGAATGAGTCGGGTAAGAAAACTTGAGGCTACGCTACCTAGGCTTAAATATTTATGGCCTTATTAATCCACAATTTCTTTCAAGGAATTGATAGCTCCATGGTTCCTTGGATAGTAAGCCAACTTTCCATACACATGGCTCCTATTTTTAAGCCGCCACCAAACACTATTCAACAATTCTATGCAAAAATGTGGCACTCAATTCCAAGGATAATATTATCACCCAACTCATATGACCTCACTAGGATATTATATTCATTTTAGGATTTAATGCTAAGTTACCGGATTTGTACCCACAGGCCTCGAACCCGGTCGGGGCGACCGCGGGTTCGCTTGGTGGCGCTGGTACGACAGTGCGGCCCAGCCCCTGCGGGTTCGCCTCGGGGCACGCTTGGTACACACAAGGTGCGTGCCCAGCGCGTACCTTGCCCAGAGGTACGCGGACCCGGGGGTACCAGCCGCTACCCGGCGAACCACTGAGAACCCACGGCCCAGCACTTAAAAAGTGGGCCCAAAAGTTTTAAAAAAAACAATTTTTTAATTTCTATTTTGCCTCTTAACCCTAAAACGACCCAATATGAGGCCTTTCAACACTAAAACATTTCATTTTTACCTCTCATTTTGCTCTCTCCATATTTTCTTTCCATCTTAGCATTTTGAAGGGAGGTGATTGCATTTGAAGGAGATTGATTGTGGAGTGGCAAATAGCTTCTACAAAGGAGATTTAAGTGTTCAAGGTATGCATTTAAACCCTATTCTTTAATCTTTTGATGAATTTTTTTAAGTTTCTTAGTTTTTGATGGATTTTTTCAAGTTTGTGAAGAAGTTTTTCAAATTTTTTTTTTTTTTTCATTTTTTTTATAGATTGCAACAATGGCCAGTAGTCAAAGTTCAGTGGGTGGGGATGGAAGCCAAAAGTTCAAAATTGATAAAGGATCTCCTTTATGGAGACATACCACACGAATTTCACAAATTCCTGGAGGTGGGGGGTTTGTTTGGAAGTGTAATTTTTGCAATGTACAATATAATAGCTCCTACTACCGAGTGAAACTTCATTTTATGGGCCCTGGTGGTAAAGGGATTAATATGTGTGTGGGCCCAGATAAGAAGGGGTTTTCTGCTGTACAAATAGCAGCATTTATAAAAGAACAAGAAGATGCTGACAATTCGATTGCAAGAGGAAAACAAACTAGTTATAGTTCCGGAAAGAAAAAAACAACATTACCCACTCATCAGATAGTTAGGCCCTCTAGACATCCCTTCTTGTCTATACCCTCTACGGAAGAAGAAGATGAAGAACCAGAAACCACCACCCGCAAGAGAGGTCCATTAGAGAAGGCATTTAAAATGGAGGCAAGAGATATTGCTGAAGAAAAAATTGCACGTTGCCTCTATGCCAATGGTCTTCCATTCAACTTGGTGAGATCACCATATTGGAAGGACATGGTGTCAGCAATAAATAGTGCACCTCCTGATTTCACAAGTCCTGGGTATGAAAAGGTGCGTACCACCCATGCCGTGTATCTATTGCTCGGCGATGGAAAGATTGCAAAACCATTCATTGATTAATAATGTTAGTGTTGTTCCCCAAGGCAATGTTTTGAGGGCGGTTGACTGTGAAGGGGAAGTGAAAGATGCAGAGTTCATTTCCAGGATTCTCATCGACTCCATAGAGATGGTGGGTAGTGAAAATGTTGTCCAAGTAATTATGGACAATGCAAAAGTTTGCAGGGCTGCAGGTGCTTTGGTAGAGGCTAGATATGAGCACATCTTTTGGACACCGTGCACCGTACACTCCCTCAATTTGGTGATGCAAGCAATTGGCAACCAAATAGAGTGGGTGAAAGAAATATACTAGGAGTCTGAGGAGATCCAGATGTTTGTGACAAACCACCATATGTCACAAGCAATTTTCAAAACTTTTTCAAGATTGGAATTGTTGAAGGTAAATTTTAAAATTTAATTTATTTAGTTTCATTTATCATTTATGTCATGTTTTACATAATTGAATAAAATAATTTTTTGCATTATTTACATATTTTAAATGTGTTATTAACTTACTATTAACATGTTCTTAGGTTGTCGAGACCCAGTTTGCATCTCACACAATTGTTCCGAGACGACTTGTGAAGGTGAAAGATGCATTGAGTCAAATGGTTATTAGCAACCAATGGGGTATATGGAAGCAATCAAATTCAGAGAGGGCCCAAAAGGTCAAGGCATTGATCTTGCATGACGATTGGTGGGATCGTGTGAATTATGTATTGGAATTCACTGAACCTATCATGTCTATGCTTCGGTTTGCTGATACAGATGAACCATGCTTGGAGGATGTCTATGATAGCATGGACACAATGTTGGAAAAAATAAAAATAGAAATACAAAAAAAAGAGAATGATCCTGAAGACACCTTGTACAAAAGGGTGGAAGCAATTGTTCTTCATCGTTGGAACAAGATGACAACTCCATTGCACCTCCTTGCATATGCCCTATCTCCGAGGTACTATACCACTGAAGTACTTTCTATCCCAGGGAGAATACCGCCATATAGAGATTCTAAAGTTGCTAATGGGTATAAGACGGCATTTAGTAGAATGTTCAGTGATCCATAAGTGCATGCAAGTGTCATGAGAGAATTTGGAATGTTTGTCACAGGAAAATCAAAAAATCATACCGCTTCTGTTGCTAGAGACCAATACAAAATGGATGGTCTTACATGGTGGTACCTCCATGGTCAAGATTATATGTACCTCCAACCTCTTGCAATCAAGATCCTCTCACAAGTTTTTTTTTTTTTTCCACTTGTATTTTAAAATTTAACACTTAACATTCTTGAATTTATCTTGCATTTTTTATTTTATTTTTAATTTTGTTGGTTTTCTCTCTAGGTTGCAAGCTCTTCTGCCGCTGAACGGAATTGGAGTACATACTCCTTTATCCACTCAGTGAAGTGTAACCGGTTGGCTGCAAAAAGAGCTGAAGACTTGGTGTATATTCATTCCAATTTGCGTCTTCTGTCACGTAAGGATCCTCAATACAGGCAGGGGGCAGCGAGGCTTTGGGATGTAGCACCCGAGTCTACTGACTTGGATGCAACCATTCAGGATCTTGCTAGAGCCACTATGGATGATGTGGGTGATATTGATGACATATCACATGGTGTTGGATCCGCTTTGGGTTCAAATGATGATGATTTTGAAGTTGAAACCGCTCAAAATCCAAGTCATGATGATTCTGACAATCCTATTGATGATTGATGAGCACTTGAACAATGAACATTGAATCATGTTTCAATGTTTCATGAACTACATTTTGTAATTCAGCAATTTTATTTGAATATTTTTCAACTATCAATTGGCATTTAATATTTATCTTTGGCATTTGGCATTGATCAATGATCAAGTATCATACTATGAAATGATTTAGTTTTACAATTCTGTATATTTCTCATATTTTTTTGTATATATA
>VDFB02220165.1:0-18041 GCA_007258455.2 Sequoia sempervirens
GGCCTCTAATCTCTCTTAGCCACCTAACCCTCCTCTAATCCTTCACTAACTAGCCTAATCAACCTCTAAAGGAATTTTTAATTCCTTTTATCCTTCCAAAAAATATTAATTTCTTTTTTCTCTTCCCCATGTGATCTTTGACTTGTCACATCAAGTCACATGTCACACTCTCCATAATTCCCACTTGCCTCTAATCTCTCATTCATTAGTCTAATCAAGTACTTGCACAACCTTAATCACTTAATCAAGTAAACCCTATTAAATGCTTTTTATTTTTGAACAAGGCATCTCCATTTCCCATGTGAATTTTTAATTCACATTTAATCCCCCAATGCATTTAAAGGAATTTTAAATTCCTTCTCTTATTCCCATGTGGATATTTGAGGAATTTTTAATTTCCCATCTGTCCTCTCATCCACATGAGGACAAGTACCTTCTTTATGAGGAGATCTTGTCCCAATCCCAAGGTACTATGTACCCTCTCCATGTCATGTACTATCCTTCCACCTCATGCACACATCACCCCTTTTGAGGAACTTCACATGCCACATGTCAAGATGTGAGGGCTTGTGAGTTCTCAACTCACCTTAGCCCTACATCTTGATCCTGGTGGCTCAATCTTGACCGTTCATTTCCCTAGAGATTTCCAAAGTCTCTATAAATACCCCCTCTTTTCTCTCATTTTGGGGGAGATCATGCATTGTAGCCAAACTCTTGCATATTTTTCCTAGAATCCATACTTAGCCATTTTCATGCTTGCACCAATTTACATTCATCTTCATATCATCATCTAGCTTGCATCTCTTGTCATCCAAGGAGCACACAACATCGAAGATCAAAGGGCCAATCAAAGGATCGATTCGACACAAGGTAAAAGGTTTCATTTGTTGTTTTTATATTGTGTTGAATCCAACTAGGCTAATCTTAAGGTGTAGGTTGTTTTTAGTGGTATTTGCATTACTTTGTTTGCTGCTTGTTTTGTAGGACATAGATTCGACCTATCACATTTATCTTCTAATCTCATCATTGGGATGTGCACATGCCTAATCCTTGATTAGGATGTGTCACATCCTCCAACTTTTGCAAGTTGGCCTCTAATCCCTCTTAGCCACCTAACTATCCTCTAATCCTTCATTAACTAGCCTAATCAACCTCTCAAGGAATTTTTAATTCCTTTTATCCTTCCAAGGAATATTAAATTGCTTTTTCTCTTCCCCATGTGATCTTTGACTTGTCACATTAAGTCACATGTCACATCCTCCATAATTTCTCACTTGTCCTTAATCTATCATTAATTAGTCTAATCAAGTACTTGCTGTGTAATCACTTAATCAAGTCAACCCTATTAAATGCTTTCTCCTTTTGGACAAAGAATTTCCATTCCCCATGTGAATTTTTAATTCACATTTAATCCCCCAATACATTTAAAGGAATTTTAAATTCCTTCTCCCTTACCGATGAGAATATTTGAGGAATTTTTAATTCCCCATATTTCCTCTCACCAGCATGGGGACAAGTACCTCCTTTATGAGGAGATCTTGTCCCAATCCCAATGTACTATGTACCCCCTCCATGTAATGTCCTATCCTTCCACCTCGTGTACACATCACCCTCTTTGAGCCACTTCACATGCCACATTTCAAGATGTGAGGGCTTGTGAGTTCTCAACTCACCTTAGCCCTACATCTTGATCTTGGTGGCTCAATCTTGACTGTCCATTTACCTAGATATTTCCAAAATCTCTATAAATACCCCCTCTTTTCTCTCATTTTGGAGAGATCATGCATTGTAGCCAAACTCTTGCAAATTTTTCCTAGAATCCATATTTAGCCATTTTCATGCTTGCACCCACTTACATCCATCTTCATATCATCATCTATCTTGCATCTCTTGCCATCCAAGGAGTACACAACACCGAAGATTGAAGGGCCAACCAAAGGATTGATTCGACACAAGGTAAAAGGTTTCATTTGTTGTTTTTATATTGTGTTGAATCCAACTAGGCTAATCTTGAGGTGTAGGTTGCTTTTAGTGGTATATGCATTATTTTGTTTGTTGCTCATTTTTAGTGGTATTTTATCCTTCCAAGGAATATTAAATTTATTTTTCTCTTCCCCATGTGATCTTTGACTTGTCACATCAAGTCACATGTCACACCCTCCATAATTCTCGCTTGCCTCTAATCTCTCATTAATTAGTCTAATCAAGTACTTGCACAACCTTAATCACTTAATCAAGTCAACCCTATTAAATGCTTTCTCCTTTTGGACAAGGAATTTCCATTCCCCATGTGAATTTTTAATTCACATTTAATCCCCCAATACATTTAAAGGAATTTTAAATTCTTTCTCCCTTCCCCATGAGAATATTTGAGGAATTTTTAATTCCCCATATGTCCTCTCACCCACATGGGGACAAGTACCTCCTTTATGAGGAGATCTTGTCCCAATCCCAAGGTACTATGTACCCCCTCCATGTCATGTCCTATCCTTCCACCTCATGTACACATCACCCTTTTTGAGCCACTTCACATGCCACATGTCAAGATGTAAGGGCTTGCGAGTTCTCAAATCACCTTAGCCCTACATCTTGATCTTGGTAGCTCAATCTTGACCATCCATTTCCCTAGAGATTTCCAAAATCTCTATAAATACCCCCTCTTTTCTCTCATTTTGGAGAGATCATGCATTGTAGCCAAACTCTTGCAAATTTTTCCTAGAATCCATACTTCGCCATTTTCATGCTTGCACCCACTTACATCCATCTTCATATCATCATCTATCTTGCATCTCTTGCCATCTAAGGAGCACACAACACCGAAGATCGAAGGACCAACCAAAGGATCGATTCGACACAAGGTAAAAGGTTTTATTTGTTGTTTTTCTATTGTGTTGAATCCAACTAGGCTAATCTTGAGGTGTAGGTTTTTAGTGGTATTTGCATTACTTTGTTTGTTGCTCGTTTTCTATCACATAGATTCGACCTATCACACTTGTTTTTTGTGTTTAATTTGAAGTTAGAATTGGAATATATTAAAGAATTTTTTTAAATTTTCATGCTATTTTAATAAGGTTTTCTATAGACTGAGAAATGATAAATATCTATTAATCTAATTCCTTATGTTCCACAAAAAACTTATGCTCTATTTAGGGTCAAGTTTACAAATCTATGCCCTTTTCATGCTTGTAGATTATCCATCTACTATAGGGATCTAACCTCATTGGTTATGCCCTTTGCTTTAGTTTTAGGACTAAAGATATTTAGAAATAACTTTAGAGGATTAGTAGTATGTTGTAGTGTGGCATGATCTCCTAAGTCAATTAGTATACTCATGTAAAACATTAGTAGACAACACACAATGTCTTATAATAAATATTTAGTTTCATTTTAGGGTATAAAATTGAAGTGTTTTGTTATTGGTTACTCCTTAGATACTCCTAGGATGAGAGATGATGATTGAATGTGAGATGATGTAAAATAAATACAAATGATTGTGTTTAAATATGTGCACATATATTCAAATTGTTAAAACATATGTCTAATTTGCTAATAATAATAACTAGTGAAATTAATGGGAGTTTTTCAAATTTTGATGTAAATTTCAAAGAGTTAGGGGTTGAATCTATAGATGTAGGGTTATGGAAATGATCTAAGATGGTAGAATATTAAAGTTGTACACATAATGGATGTTTGATTATTATTAGTGTAATTAGTGGTTAGTATAGAGTTACCTAGAAAAATAGATAAAATGCAAATAAATTTATAATAATGTGTATGTATGGGCAAGGCCTTTAAAATTTGACAATTTTAATCTTGCTTGTCAAACATATTTTTGTGATAATTATCCATTCAAATTTATCTATCAAAAATTAAGACATATCTTATTTAAAAATATAATAGTTACAATTTAAATAAGAAATAACTATAATATTTTTAAAATTGATAATACATCCAAAATATTCTTTTTCATATGATATAGTCTTTCTAAATTTTTTTATCATATTTAATAACAAAAATACATAAATATTATTATACGGTCATCAAATTTATTCTATATATAAAAATAAATAAAATCTAAAAAATCAAAGAAGAGATGAACATATAATGTGTTTAAATTCCTTCTATACAGATGTAGATGCTCTTTTGATATTTCTTTCCTTAAGAAAAGGAAGATTACTAGAACCTTCTTATTGCAAAATGTTTACGTCATAAATTTTAAAATTTATCATTTTACTAATTATGCTCTTGCATAGGTTTGGTATAAAAAATTCCCAAAATAATCATGTTTACTTAGGTATGAAGGACACCTCCACTTTATGGGGTAACTACACCAAAGGAATTTCTTTATTTGAGCTTTCAGAACTTATTTTTCTTATGGACAGTTGAAAATCAACAAGAGACCCTAGTTGACAATGAAATGAATCTCAGTCATCCATCATTTTTTACCATTTTTCCATTGTTTTTTGCCATTTTTGTCATTTTTTCTACTTTCCCCGCCGCTACCGTTTTTTCGGTTGTTTCTCGCCATTTTTTTTCTACTTTCCCTACCGCTATTGGTTTTTGCTCCTCCAAACTCTTCCTCAATGGTGTGGAAATTAAATCATTTAATCAATTGTCTGACAATGGAAATAGGAAAGGTAAACGTGTTTTAAAGTCTCAGCGAGGTTTTGCAGGGAAAAATAAATAACGAAAGAACCTACTTTTGTTAAGCGAGATTTAAGTATTTTATAAGGGTGTTATTTATAATATAAGTTATTGTTATTTTTTTTAATGTCCATTCACATTTACTTATGGGTTTGGATGGAATGTTTTAATATAATTATATATTTATACAATTCACTTTTTTTTTTTACATTCATTATTATATATTTAATCAATTAAAATAAAAATTACGCGTGAGTTGTAGCCTGAAAATAAGGTTTCAAAAAGGGTTTTAGAGTATCTTAATTAAAATAAAAATTATGGCCCTAATAACAAGCACATTTAGGTTTTAACATTATTGCATCCTTTCCCTTATAATATATAATAATTAATTAGTTTTAAATATATAATGTTATATTTATAACAATATAATAGTTAATACAATAGTTAATACATAAATAATAAATACATAAAATAATGACATAAATAATAAATATTTAATTACTTTTAAATATATAATAAATAAATTTGTTTTTAATATATAATGCTATATTATATAACAATATAATAGTTAATACAATAGTTAGTACATAAATAATAAATATTTACATAATAATATAATAGTTAATAGATAAAATTTTAAAAATAAATATAATAATATTATTCTATAATAAAAAAAAAATATTATTAATAATATTAAAATAATTTTCTAAATGACCTATCAATTGATCTCATATACCACACAAAAATAAATCATTTTTTTCCTAATTGACCTTCCACACCTCTTCCGCGTACCCATTGCACAAAGTGCTATAACTAGTTGAAACTCTTTTGGTTTTGTTTTGAACATTTCTAAGGCTTTTTTATATTGAGAATATAAATAAAATAAATAAAAGTTAAAAAAATGTATTGTAGTAACAGTTACAGCAAACATGTGGCCAAGAAATAGAAGTTACATCTTAGCCAAGAAAAAGAGTCCCGCATGGTAGTAGAAAGAACACAATTAAAGCAACATATATGCTACGCAGAGGAGATACGAACTAGTCATTGAACAAAGTATATAAATCAAGTTACAGTGAGACATTTAACATAACCGATCAGTATATAAAAGATATAGCACCAGCAGAACACTGGACATACAAATCACCGTTTGTTTCTCTTCCAATGCTCGTTGACCGTGTCTTTTCAAATCATTGTTGGCTCTCAGCTGTTCTTTAAATTATCTGAACAGATTCGCAGCCTGAACAAATACATTAACAGAAATCATCTGAGTGTCAATCTGTGAATCTATCTCGAGAGTTTAAAATACAGCCAGAGCAGTGAAATTTCTATATGACGTTGATAATAAAATGTCCAGAGATATGGTTGAGCACATCGTGGAGAAAAGAAACACCGAGAATGAAAATATCCGACGCAATACAAAAAGCTTGAAGGGAGATTAACATGACACAAACAAAACTACAAGAAATTTAATACTAACAACGCAATCTTGACACTTAATTTCCAGTGGGGCATAAACTATCCCGGTTAAACAGCACAGACCATACGTTTTTTCATTGCATTGAACATTTAGCATTGGGATACCTCATATCCTTTGACTTTAGAATGCGCTGAAAAGAACACAATGTTGTTGCCCATACCCACCAGTATGGGCGCCTGATATTTCTCAAGAATGTCATATCAGTACCTCTCTGTGTTAACACTGACGTAGAGAGAGCAAACAACCCTGTAGACTTTAGCGTTACCCACTACGCAGTTCTTCTGTATATTTTAAATTTTTAACTTACCAACCATGTTATAGATGACGGGCTGGTGTAGATTGATGTCGACCGCTGGTGAATTGTAACGCCGGCGATTGGGCGGGAAGGGGATGACGAGGATATGGTTGGTGGGCTATCACCGGCTATCGAGAAACCGTCTGCCGCTAGCAGTGTATAGTACCTCTTAATCGTGGATGAACTCGTGGGTTGTGCATGCTCATCTAAACCTACAGACAACCCATCAACTAGCCAGACTTGTTGCCGTGGAGCTTTCGCACACGTTTTGGCCTCTTGTGGCCGTCGCTATGGCGGCGAATATTTCCGGAGGCCACGTCAACACGGCTGCCACATTCGGCGCCTGAATTGCCGGGAAGTGGCACATCTCGCTTCTTACTCAATTCTCTACTGGATTCCAAAGCTACTGAGCGCCATCGTGGCTTGTGAGTTGTTGAAGCTTGCAACTGGCAGCCTGGTAAGGGTGTAGCTTACCCAAGCTTATCTTTTTATTATGTTGATTCTTTTTAGTTCTGCTGACGGCCGCCTTATGTAGAGCACGACAGCTCTGTCGCTGTCGTCTGGTGTGTGGGCGTGCAGTGAGCTGGAGTTTGAGATCGTGATGACGTTTGGGCTTTAGTTCATCGAGCCGAAGGGAACATTGATATCCTTTCCCCGGTTTGTATTGGGTTTCATCGTGGGGGCCAACATGTTGGCCCGAGGGCTTTCGACAAGGCCTCCGTGAACCCCGCTAGAGTCTTTAGGCTCAGTGACTTCGACGTCGGCAAGCTACTTGATTTACTAGTTCAGACCCTTATAGGCGGTGGCATTCCTGGCATGGACTTTTAAAATTTAGTTTTGGAGTAGCGGACCAGCCTCTCGAAGCTTGCCGGTTATCCAAATGATGACAGGAAACTCAACCTTGCTTGGTCAATTAAGTGGCTCCATTTTCTTCGTTCTTGTGTTCCACCTTATTCCTTTGAAAAGAAAGCCATGTCTATATTGTCATATTGGAGACTCAAGGGTATGTACAATGTAGTTAATGTCGACGGAATAGTTAAATATATATATTATCATTTTAATTAATTGATTGACTTGAAGTTGATTAGTGTTATTATCATAAGTTTTTTCTGTATTGTAATAAAAGTATTTTCTGTCAATTTAGAGGTAGATAAATAATGTGTTATTTAATTGATAGAAAGGTTACAAAACAATAATTTAGTTTGACAGTTTAATATATTTCAATATAATTGGAGTAGTGAAAATTATAGTTGTTAGGTTTGATTTTGACTCTATACAATTGAAATTGAATATTGCTCAAAGTAAAAAGTAATTCTAAACTATATAAAACTAGCACTTGCATCTAAAGGGAGGTTCTAGGATTATCTTTGATAGAAAACTATATGTATGTTAATATGTTAGAGAGTATGTGTTTGTGTATGGGTGTGTGTGGATGCCGTGTGCTGCAAATTCTAGTTGTATGTGGCTGATTAAACAATTAATAATAAGTGCTAAATAATGGAATAAAATAAACTTAGACAAATTTAGATTTTTTCCTTAAACAAATTAAGTATTATTTGATTTTGAAATATTTGCTAGATTTAAAACATAAAGCAATGCAAATGAAAAAAAAGTTGACATCAAATTGACAAAATCCTTTGTAAATGGAAATAGAATGTTCTCATCTGGTTTAGGCCGAATATCTATTTTTCTTTTACATGATAGAAATAAGATTTTGGAGCCTTTTACCATTAAACAATTTGGTTTGGGTGAGACTTATTTCAAAGCTCAAATCTCACACATGTAGTCTATCAACTAATAAAATAATTTTAAATAATTTTAAATTAAATTAAAATAAATCTTAAATAAATAAAAATTTCAAAACATGACATCTTTTGAAATAATATATATAATTTATTTATGAAGAAGAAATATTTTTATTTGATTTTAACTCTAATCTTAACTATAATCCGTAACCTAAATGTAGGTTCCTAATTTTAACCCTTTCTCTAATCTTAATTGCAACCTTAACCATAATTATAATACTTTTAAAATTATAATAATTAATAATTATAATTACAATTATAATTAATTAATAGTTTTAAAATTAAATATATATTAATTATTTTAATTTTAATAATGATTGGATAAAGTATTTGATTAAAACTTGTATAATTTGTTTTGTTTTTTTTTATAGTGCGATACCATGGGGATGGAGGAGACTAGAGCTCATGACCTCTTGTTTGCAGCGAATTCTTAAACCAATCGAACTAGACCCTCTACCCCAATGTATAATTATATTTGTAATTTATTTATATAATCATAATTATACTAATAAACTTAATCTTGAATCTATTTTTTTTATTATTGAAATATAATAATAAATCAAAATTTAAATGAAAACGTTATCAATACACTAACTAGATAATAAGTTATAAAATTTAAACATATGATAATTTTCTAGTTAAAATTAAAAAAATATTTATTATGATAAAAGTAAATTTCATATATTCTTACATTAATAATCAATTTTAAAAAGTAAAAATATTACAGATTATAATATTTATATTTTTTCATTTAATAGAAAACTTATATATACATATCACTATTTTTAAATAATTTATTAAAAAAATAGTTCTTTCCAAAGTTTAAAAAAAAGAAAAGAATCTAAGTACATCGAATATAATTTTTAGGGTGTACAATATAAATAGGGTGATCATTAAAACTATTACTTGTCATTCAAGTTGTGTATGCCACTATGCTTGCATTTATCTAATAGGACCATTGAAAATATTGATAGACATATACTTAGCACATTAGGCATACACATAATATGTTCACTTTAGTTAAATTTGGATATTTAAAAAGCATATTCCCTTCTATTGCACATGATTTTAACTTTGTTTAAAATTAAATATGTCATAATTTAAAGAATTATGATGCATATGAGCCTAAATACTTTTTTCATGTCATAAATTTTATTATTTCTATCAATGTTATTCTTTCTACCAATATAGTTAGCTCTATGAATCAATCATATTCATGAAAAATATATATATATTTTTTCAAAGTTATAAATCTTGTATGTTTAGTTTAGAAAAAAATATTTTTTCTTTCAAGAAAATGTTACACTTCATTGAATGTTACCATATACTTTTACTTAGCAATGAATAAGCTTTAAATGCATGATGATGTTTTAGTGAATTTTATGGATAAAATAAATGAATGAATGTGCATTATATGTATATATATATGTATATATGTATATATATATATATATATATATATATATATATATATAGAGAGAGAGAGAGAGAGAGAGAGTAAAGGCATATAGAAGCCAATAGGTGGCATGATAAATTCACATGGGAAGAGAGTCTATTAACCAAACAATGCATAGTAATTAATATCATTTTCTAGTTGTTATAAGTTTTCCCAAGTCACCCAACTAGAGGCATATCATTTGCAAGTTTTAAGAGTTTAAAAGCTACAAAAAAAAGACATTAAAATAGGGAACTATTGCCAAGTTCACTATCATATTTTCAAAGAATTTATACTTGGTAAAAAGGTATAAGTTGATTTTAACGACTTGGCAATAGAGGTAGAAACTAAGTATGCTTGGTAATATTTATATGTCAATTTTTTGATGCCAACAATATAAGAAAAGGGAACCAAACTTGCCATTCAACTTGCATAAGTTAAGATTTTGATTTGAGTTCATGTTTTCTGTTTAGAAAGGTGATAGAAATAAGGAAAGGTCATGTATATGTTAGCTAATATGTAGCATCCAATTCCTCATTATTGCATATAAATTGAGAGAAAATTTTCATTATTTATTCATACATCATATTGCTAAGATTATTCTATTGAAGTTGAATTAGTTTGATTATGAATGTAGAGTTATTTTGTGAGATAGAAAATAACATGTTGAGTGAGTTGAGAGCATTATTTTAGTGAAATTGTGTGAATTGTTGGAGTGAGGTCAAGCTGATCTGTGAAGTCAAGAAATTAGGAGGATGCAAGTAGAGCTACCATTTGGAAGAAGTTGCAAGAGTTTTACTCATTGGAAGAGTTATTGTCCAAGCATGCTTCATAATCTATCTCTTTTAATATTTTGTATTTTGGAATTAAATTGTGTGTTGATTGGATAATGTTGAGCTATTATTGTATGCATTCCCTTGTTATAAAGATAGAAATAAATACTTGAATCTTCATTGGTTGAATTAGAGAATTTATATAGATCATGATATGAGTATTTCATGACTATATGCATTTGAAAGATCAAGTTGTTGAATAATCACTATATTAGAAAAATGTGTATATATTCTTTGAAATTTTATGATCAATTACAATAAAATGGTTTAGAGTCATAATGGAATAGGATTGGATGATAGTGTGATGAGAGTACCTATGTTTTGGTTATATTGTTTTGGGATGAGAACTTACATTCTAAAATAGATATATATACCTTATGTGAAAAAGGGTAAGTCATTCCATAGGGATTGGGATATGTACTTGAATTTGAAGCAATTATCAAAACCTAACTTTACAACCATAGGAAGGGTAATCTAGTGAATGTGCCAAGCATTTAAGGTCTATGTTGTCACTATTGATATAGTCACTTTATTGATCTTTCTTTGTGAGTATAACCTTGAGGGGGAATGTTCATTATAATTTTCAAGTCAAGTAAGGGTGGGTGAACATACGAATCCACTCATAGGAAGTGAAATTATTATATATGAAATCTCTAGCCAGAGTAGGTACAAAAGCCACTGCTTACACTTAGTCCACTCATTCTAGTCTAGGATTGCATTCTAGTCAATAGAGTCATGCTTATTGGAGGGTATCTAGTGTATGGTTGTACTAGAATTGTAGGACACACAACACTAGAAACTCAGATGTGCATTGTTGTGGTCTTTATACCAGTCTCTTCACTGAAGGGAAGAACTATCTTTTTGGGAAGGAAGATGTGCAGGGGATCACTTAAAATTGTGGTTGGATGAAAAGAATTTGTATGATGCTCTCTCTCTTGTATTTGGTTGTTGATTCTTGTGAAACAAAAGAAGTGAAGATCCTTAGGTGGAGATTGTTGACCATCTCTTGTGTTGGAAAAATGCATTGGCAAACTACGTGGCAAAATCAAAAACTACGTGGCAAAACAAAGATAAAATCAACCTGCGTATGCTTTGAAACTTGTGAATACGGCACAGTTTAATTAAAGGCTGTTTGGCGGCATCATAAATTAAAGACAGGACTGCATTTCGCCATCTGTCCATTTTGTATGGCGGACTTCAAAATGAATGAAAAAGGCTTAAGGTTGTGGGCAGTTTGTAATCCATAGCAAGTTCATTGTTCTAAAACTATTTTTATTAACTCCTGGTGCATAGAATACTTCGTCAGTTTCAGCAAGGTGGCTGTTTGTTTTTTTTTTTGGGTTTTTAGTATGTTGATATACAGTGCATGAGGATTCTATTGCTACTAGTTTTAATGGCATCTGACCTCTCTTTTGTTGATTGTTTGATGGGTTTGATCGCTGCCTTGGAGTCCTTCTCTGCATACAAAGATTGTTCATAACACAAATCTTGGTCATTGCATTCAGCATGAGAAACTGGGCAGA
Organism: Sequoia sempervirens; assembly: GCA_007258455.2. Lineage (NCBI taxonomy): Eukaryota > Viridiplantae > Streptophyta > Pinopsida > Cupressales > Cupressaceae > Sequoia > Sequoia sempervirens. The sequence goes on from VDFB02220165.1 coordinate 12,013, forward strand.
ATCTCAAAACCAAAAGGGCATCACAGGTATTCTTTGAAAGTGCAGGTATGTCTGTTTGACATTGCAAAATAAAAAGAAATTTGATTAGTTCTATCCTACAACAGAGCACAAGTGAAACTTGTTTGAAAATGTTTGAAGAGGCATTTTTTTAATATGCATAAACAGTCACTATAGCATTTCTCTTGAAGATTGAATAAATTTTTGTGGGTATTAAACCCAGAATACTATATGCACTATTTCTGTACAAAACAAAAGAAAAGTTGACAGGCAGTTTCAGTTGTATAATATTTGGTTGCAAAATGGCATTTTGCAAAACTATTCTTGAGGATCTCAAACTCGAAATATGCTAGCTCAGTTTGGAAGCTTATAATGATTATCAGTTTTTTTTGAGACAGAAACAATTCCGTAACTGAAACTGTTTTTTGAAGTTAGTTTCTCAAACAACTGTTTAAAAGAAGTTTTGAACAACCCTAACTGGTTCAGTTAGATTCGTGTAACTTATCAAAGCTGAATTTCATATCTATATATATAGATCTATTGTAATCTTCAAAAGTGTGTGAAAAAGATATTTGTATTCATCTGAGGATGAGAAGTTTGAAAGTTTTATCACAAACTTGTGTACATATATAAATGACATATATACATTTGTATATGTATATGAGATGTATTTATAGAATTAAAAAGGATTAAACTCTCTGAGCAGTAGTTGCTGCTGATTGTAAAGAGTTGGAAATCAATAAAGGATACAGGTTTATGGAGTGGTTTTTCTCCCTATGACGAAACCGTGAGGTTTTGGAGGGTTTTCCACTCGGCACAAATTTGGTGTCTCTTCAGTTTGTGAGTTATCATTACTTTATGTTCATGGTGAATGTTTACATTTTTCCAGCATAGTTTGAATATATTAAGTTATGGATTGTTAATTGCAAGAATTGTAATCAATTTTGAAATAAGTTAATAAGGTTCTGATTCACCCCCCCCTCTCAGAACCTTGGTACTTCCAACAAGTGGTATCAGAGCGTAGGATTCCCTTTAGGAATTGTTCCCGGGATATTGGAAGTTATGGCACAGTCTGAAGGAGCTTTCCTTAATAGGGCACCTTTATTTGATGGAAATGATTATGTTTTCTGGAAAGTTAAAATGGAAGCATTTATACATTCCCTAGATGTAAGGATGTGGGATGTAGTAACAACAAAATACACTGTTCCAGTGTCAGTCCCTACTGATGCTAATGAGAAACTAAAATTTGAGTTGGATAAGAAGGCTAGATATGCTCTTCTCTGTGGTCTTACTAGAGATGTCTTTGCCAAAGTCATTTATTGCAAATCTGCAAATGATATATGGGTAAAACTTGAAACTATCTATCAAGGAGATGACAAAGTAAAAGAGTCTAAATTGATTACTCTTAAAACTCAGTTTGACAATCTGAAAATGAGTGAGGATGAAACCATTGCTGCATATTTTTTAAGAGTTGAGGAAGTTGTGAATGCCAGGAAGGGTCTAGGTGAAGACATAGAAGAACATGATGTTGTTTCAAAGGTCATTAGGTCAGTACTACCTAAATTTGAAACAAAAATTTCTACATTAGAAGAAAAGAAAAGTTTTTCAAAAATGACTTTACATCAACTTCAAGGAACTCTAACTGCATATGAAATGAGAATTAGCAATCAAGCTAGTTCTTCATCAAAAGAATCAGCCTTTAAGGCTGAAAAGAATGATGAGAGTGATTCAGATCTAACTGATGCTTTAGAAGCATTACTGGTTAAAAGAATGACAAAGAAATATAAAGGCAAACCTAAATGCTTCAGCTGTGGTCAATTAGGACACTTTGCTGCTAGATGCCCAAATATTGAACTTGACGATTGTGATGAGAAATCTGAGAAGTTTTCTAGAAAGAAGCCTTGGAATCAGAATAAAAGGTTTAAGGATTTCAAAAAGAAAAGTCTTCTTTCAAAAGAAGATCCAAATGAAGAATCCAGTGATGCAGATGAAGAAGGGGAAAAGTTGTTCATGGCTGAAATAATACATACTCCTAAATCTGAATCAAATGAGCCTGAATCCTCATCTAATTTAGATATAGAAGTAGATCTTGAAGAAGAACTTCTAAAATCCCTGCAAGAAATTAAAAGGTTAAAAAGGTCAGTTGCAAATCATGAGACTGAAAATCAAAAACTTCAAGATGAGTTAATAAAAGCAAATTTAATTATAGAAAGTCAAAAACTCTTACTTGAAGAAAAGGATAAAAAACTGAACATCTTGCAATGTTCATCTGAAGAATCTACTAGTCAGAAAACAAAGTTTTTTTTCAATGGATATTGTTTCAACTGTAATATTTTTGGGCACAAAGCAATCTTTTGTAAAAACAGCACTAGTCAAGGCAAAAGAAAAGTTATTAGATGTTTCAAATGTTTTTACTATGGTCATTATGCAAATCAGTGTAAATTAAATTTGAGACCTAAACAAATATGGAAACAAGTAAGGACAAATGAAAAGTCCTTAATCGTTGAAACAGTCTTATTTGCTCAGAAATCTGCAACATGGGTATTGGATAGTGGCTGTTCTCACCATATGACTGGATGCAAGAACAAATTCAAAACCTTAGAAAACTTTGATGGAGGATTTGTACGTTTTGGTGATAACTCAGGAGCTTATATAACAGGAAAAGGCTCAATAATCTTAAACAATGATACACCAATACATGATGTATACTTTGTTGAAGGGTTGAAACATAACCTTTTAAGTGTCAGTCAGATATGTGATAATGGATATTCTATCTCTTTTAATGCAAAAGAATGTTATATTAAAAATGGGAAAGATAGAGTCATTGCCAGTGGGTTAAGAACAAATGGTAATCTGTATAATCTGATAGATTCAACTATTCAAGAAACTTCTTTGGTCAATACCTGCTTTATGAGTCAAGTGGAAGAAAATTGGCTATGGCACAAAAGACTGGGACATTTGAACTTTGATAATCTTGCTAGAATCAGCAAGAACAAAAAGGTCAGGGGACTACCGCAAATAACTAAACCTGCATCTATTTGTGAAGAGTGTATTAAAGGCAAGCAAACAAGAGTTTCTTTTAAAACAAAAGAATATTTGTCAAATAGACCACTTAAACTAGTACATACTGATTTATGTGGTCCAACCAAAACAACCTCATTAAATGATGAAAGATATTTCATGCTGTTCATAGATGATTATTCAAGAATGGTTTGGGTAACATTTCTGAAACATAAATCAGAAGCCTTTGAACGTTTCAAAATTTTTAGAAAGATGGTAGAAAGAGAAACTGATTTAAAACTGAAATGCTTAAGATCAGATAGGGGAGGAGAGTTCACTTCTCAAGAATTTATTGAGTATTGTGAAAAACGAGGTATAAAAAGACAATACTCTACTGCTAGGACACCACAGCAAAATGGTGTTGTAGAGAGAAAAAATAGAACTGTCAAGGAAATGGCCAGGACCATGTTGAATGAAGCAAAGTTGCCTGACAAGTTCTGGAAAGAAGTTGTTCATACAGCTGTCTATATCTTAAATAGAGCACAAATCAGAATTAGAACAGCTTATACTCCATATGAATTATGGTATGGGAAAACAACAAATGTCAAGAACTTTAAAATATTTGGTTGCAAATGTTTTATCAGAAAGAATGATGATTCTCTAGAAAACTTTAACTCAAGGTCTGATGAAGGGATTTTTCTTGGGTACTCTACACATAGCAAAGCATATAAATGCTATAATAAAAGGCTGAACAAAATTGTAGAAGCTATAAATGTCATGTTTGATGAAACATCTGTATGCTGTAATGACAAAGAAGAACATGAAGGTTTATCCTTTCAAAAGTCAGAAAGTTTACATAATGAAAATTGTGAAAATGATAAAGTTGAAACTGATGATGAAGATGAACTTGCAGGAAAAATAGAACCAGAAAATTGTTCCAATCCTAAAATAACTAGTGATGGATCAAAGTTAAAAACACCTTCTAGAATAATAGCTAAGAGACATCCTGAGTCTCAAGTTATTGGAGATATTGATAAAGGAATTTTAACTAGGAGGAAAGCCAAAATAGGAGAACAAGTAAACATTGCTGAACAATTTTGTTTGATAGCAGATTTTGAACCAAAGAATGTAACTGAAGCTCTATCAAATCCCAGTTGGCAAAATGCTATGCAGGATGAAATAAATCAGATAGAGAAAAACAAGACTTGGGAACTTGTTCCCAGGCCTAATGATAAAAATGTTATTGGTGGAAAATGGATATTCCGCAATAAACTGAATGAGGAAGGGGAAGTGATCAGGAATAAAGCCAGATTTGTTTGCAAAGGATATGCACAACAAGAAGGAATTGATTTTGGTGAAACCTTTGCACCAGTTGCAAGGATGGAATCAATCAGAATCTTTCTTGCATATGCCACTCATAAAAATTTCACTATTTACCAAATGGATGTCAAAACTGCCTTCTTAAATGGGTACCTTGAGGAGGAAGTTTATATGGAACAGCCAGAAGGTTTCAAATCTTCTGACAAGCCTGATTATGTTCTTCATCTCAAAAAGGCCTTGTATGGTTTAAAACAAGCTCCTCGAGCTTGGTATTCTAGATTGGATAAACATCTAATTACAAATGGATTCATTAAAGGAAATGTGGACAGCACATTGTACACAAAAATGGACAATGAAAATTTATTGGCTGTTGAAATATATGTAGATGATATTATTTTTGGTTCTACTAATGATCATTTAGCACAAACTTTTTCAGGAATCATGGAATCTAAATTTCAGATGTCTATGCTAGGACCTTTGACATTTTTCTTGGGAATTCAAGTCTCTCAGCTTGAACATGGTTTGTTATCTCTCAGCTGAAATATGCTAAGGAAATGCTTAAAAGGTTTCAAATGGATACTTGTAATCCAGTTGGCACACCAATGGAAACTGGATGTAAGTTGATGAAAATTGATGAATCTCCTCTTGTTGATCAAAGGGAGTATCGGTCTATGATAGGGAGTCTTTTATATCTTACTGCTTCTAGACCAGATATAATGCACTCTGTATGTCAAGTTGCTAGATATCAAGCAACTCCTCGTCAATCTCATCTCAATGCTATTCACCGTATCTTTAAATACTTACAAGGTACTTTGGATTATGGTTTGTGGTATCCCAAAAATGATGATTTTACTCTGATTGGTTATACAGATGTTGATTGGGGTGGATGTAAAGATGATCACCGAAGTACTAGTGGTGCTGCATTCTTCTTAGGTGATCGGTTAGTTGCTTGGCACAGTAAAAAACAAGAATGTGTCACTATTTCTACTGCTGAATCTAAAATTATTGCTGCAACAGCATGTTGTACTCAGTTACTTTGGATGTCTTATCAGCTTTCAGATTTGGGTATTCATGTTCAAAAACCTATGAAGATCCTTTGTGACAATACTAGTGCTATCCAAATTTCTAAAAACCCTGTTATGCATTCTAGAACTAAGCATGTTGCCATCAAATTGCAGTTTATTCGCGAACATGTGTCATCAAATGAGGTCACTCTCATTCATGTGCCTTCTAAACTACAAGTTGCTGATATTTTTACCAAAGCTCTACCTAGGGAATTGTTTGAACAGTTAAGAAATCGATTGGGAGTCTTCTCTCAATCCATGCTGGAATAAGATTTTTTACTCTTCAATATTCTGTGTTAGGTTTCTGCTCCTTTCACAGAAAGCATTCATGCAAAGCAAATGGTTAGATTTTTGATGCACAAATTTTGGGGGAGTAATCAGCATTTAACAGGGATTTCACAGGTTAATCCACAGGTTTGGTTCACTGGTCTCATTGGTCATGTTTGGTTCACTGGTTAATCATAGCATTTCACAGATTTGGATCACAGGTTTCAATCATAGGTTAATCATGCATTTCACCGATTGGATCATAGGTTAATCATGCATTTCACAGATTGGAGAATTGATTTCTCAGATTGATTTATCAGCTTTTGGTTGATTTTGGTTAGTTGGTCTGATGATTAGCATTTCATGGTAAATCAACATTGT